>CAUYPO010085840.1:0-31864 GCA_963574435.1 Cheirogaleus major
GATGCGCACCACCTGGAGGATGGACATGCTTGAAGCACTGACACGGCGGGGGCGGGGTGGGAATGGCAAGGGCAATATATGTAACCTTAACAATATTTGTGCCCCCATAATATGATGAAATAAAAAGGATAAATAAATAAATAAATAAACAAATGGGGCTGGTTGTGGTGGCTCACACCTGTAATCCTAGCACTTTTGGAGGACAAGGGGGGAGGATCTCTTCAGGCCTGACGTTTAAGACCAGCCTGGGCAACACCTCCTCTACAAAAAATTAAGAAACTAGGCATGCATGGTGACACATGCCATGCCCATAGTCCCGGCTACTCAGGAGGCTAGGGTGAGAGGACTGTTTTGAGCCCAGGAGTTTGAGGCTGCAGGGAGCTATGTGCGAGCCACTGCACTCCAGCCTGGGTGACAGAATAAGCCCCCATCTCTAAAACAAACAAACAGAAAAATGGGCTAAGTATATGTACAGACAATTCAATGAAGAAATCAAAAGCTAGCAAACTCAAATTCATTAGTATTTAGGAAATTACAATTAAAATTGCATTGAGCCATTATTTTAAAGCCATCTGATTGGGAAAAATGAGACAGCCGCCTAAGGTTGACTGTTGGAAGTATATGAGGATACAGAATCCTCATGCACTGATGGTAAAGCTTACACAGCTACAGTCTTTCTGGAGCACAAACTGGCTATCAGTCAAGTCTTTAACATGTACAACTCTGACTCAGCAACCTCTATGCATAAATTCCTAAGAAATGTACACATTCTCACTCAGTTGCATGAGGGACATATGCAAGCATGTCTATTTCAGCATGGTCGGTGGTGGCAGAAAGTTGGACACAACCTAGGTGTCCACGAGTACAGGCCTGAAAATATAAGTACCCTAAGGGTAGGGTGACATGCATCTCAACATGTTGCTGGGTCAGTCCCGATGTATGTTATTGTCCAGTGCAATTATTACTAAGGCCCTTTTCACCCTCAAAAGTGTCCCATTTTGGACAATAAGTGACACAGAATACTGTCCAGTGGTGAAAGCAACAAACTAGATTATATATTCAGAAACATGGATAAAACCTACAGATATCACAGAGTGAAAGGAAATTTAATGAGGTTCTTTGCACAATGTCACTTATGTAAAAAACACTGCATGTTTTACGAAGAAGCAAACACATATGCACCAAATACATGAGATATACATCAAATGCATTGGAATGACTGTGGGGTAGGGGTGAGGGGAACAACATTGGGGAAATAAAAGAGAACTAATAATAATTACAATAATATAAAATAATGCTAATAAATTTTTTAAAGAGAGATTGTGTCACATGAACTAAGGAGCAGGAATGATGCATTCTCTAGAACTGAGGTTCAAAATTATGCTGGGGTGGGGTGAGGGGGTGGTTACTGCTTAACACTGGCTATTCCACAGCAGCCAATTATGGAATAAATCACAGCAAAAAAGTAAAAGTGGAAGACTTACAGTAGAAAGCCTTGAGTTGAGCACTCTATTAATTGAAATATCCAACAGCAATTATGAAACCATGGGAGTTAATATTACCCAGCAAATGGTAAATGTTACCAGCCTCGATAATGCAAAACATAATCATGTAACTAATAAAAAATAGTGGATGGTGGGTACCAAAGGGTACAAATGTGCTAATTTCCTCATCTTTCACAGCAGGGAGTCAATAGATGAAGTTGAAATTTCAAACATGTAGGTGTAATAAGCATTGTAATTTCAAATTTTAAAGTTCTTCATCATTCTTATTCTTAACCTCAGACACTTGCATGTTCCAATATTTTTTTGTGAAGGACTTATCTGAATTTCAATTCCTTTAGGTTCAGTTAGCTTGTTTTGTTAGCTTCAAGTAAAATTCAACTGAATAGTTAATCTTAAAATCATATACATAGCATAACACATTATAAAGTTACTTGGATTTTATTTTTATCAATCTCTCTACCTATCTGCTTAGACAATATCTTGAACGATGCTCATCAATTGTTGATGGTGATAACACTTGAATATGTTCACTTTCCTTGTCTTTTCTTAATTGTATAAATTTTTAAGATGCTTGTAACCTTTTTACAGAAAACATGAAGTTATTAATATCAATAAAATGAGAGAAAACAGGGAGGACCTGGTGACAATGACTAGAACCATTCTTATTAGCCATTAGGCTATCAAAAAGAAACACGTGATCTATGCCATGATTTTCCTGGGTGATATATTAATTGCAGGACATTGAAAGCAAAAGTGTTATTCTGAGTGAGACCCTAGTAGGAAAACCCTTTGTCCTCTTCTGGTGACCAGATCTTTCTTCTTAGGATCTCTGAAAGGCACAGCCCACACAGGGTCTGGCCTTGCTCTGCTGTTCATTTCTGGAAAGCCAAAACCACAGGGGATAGTGAACAGAAACAATGTCAGGTTTGTCACGGACAACCAGGCACTCTCTTTTCTGTTCAGGACACACATCATTCCATTTTACATTAAAAAGTAAGATGGACCAACACAGTGCCCCATACCCGATGCACCAAATCGCCACACAGAATTCTCCAGCAGAGCCTGCAGTGTAGCAGTCTTTTATGTCTGTAGTTATTTGAGTTAAATGAAGTCTGACATATTCCCACACGGAAATAGAAAGAAGAAACCAATTTTTTTCAGTCTATTAAATTTAATTCGTCGTGTATGTTTCTCTTCCTTATCAGCAGTTCAAATTAATTTTTCTCATTGTCAACAGACTGACAGTCTCACACTACTTTAAATCCAAGCACACAATATTTGTGAAGACTATCCATACCCACGGGTGTGGAAAACAACATGTTCATTCCATTAGGTCTTAGCAAGGCTCTAACAATTACACAAAATAATTTATCCCTAGACGATCAGGTACAGCTGTATCTAACTCCTCCTGTCAATTTCCATTTCCGCAGCAGGAATTGTGATGTTCTCGGGAGAGGAGTGATTGGTTTTCAGTTACACACTGCTACAGGTGGAAGTCATCTGAAAACCATAATGCCAGCATATGGCTAACTTGTGTGGCAGCATAATGATATTTGTATGTACCTTATAAGTGCTTACCCAGGACTCTGACAATGTAATCAGTTTCATGGGGGCAGAAATAACACGGATCTCTCTCCATTCACTGATTGCATTGAGCACTGAAATAATAATCACCATGCAAATGGAAGGGCAGCAGTCAATAGGAAAATAAGTGACAACTGCAAAAGATTGTTTCTTACCTATTTAAGAGATGAATTAATGGCAGGCACAACCTGTAGAGGCAGCCTTCATGGCAAGTTTCCCCACTAGTATATAGTGTGTAGTGGAAATACTTTTTTGCCAGTTTAAAATCAGAAAGTGTTCCTGGAATCAGAAATACTCACTGCAACATCCTCTGCTCCATTTTTTCATCTGCAAAATGAGGACGCTGAGACTCTCATTCTTACCTACTATGGGTATTTCGAGGACAAATGGAAGAATAATGTAAAAGTGGTTAGAGCTTTTGGAAGAAAAGTTCTCTGTTAATTCAAGCTATTACTATTATTATCATTACCAACTACACAGTGGTTTCAAATCCTAAACCTAAAAGCTTTTTCAGACATCTATTATTCAAATCTTATTTTTAAAAATCTCTGCATTATTTAGCTCCTTATTAGAGGTGGGTAAACTGAGACCTAAAAGGAATAAGAAACTTCCTCAAGGTCACGCACTAGCAGAGCAGGTAAAGAAGCAGAAATATCGATTCTGTGTACCTCTCACAGAAACAGTGGCAAAGTGAAATTCAGAACCATTAATATCAGAAAGAACCTGAACCAGCAGCTTTTAAATTTAAAACAATACCCAATTAAAAGCACTACTACAGCAAAAATCTTAAAGAAAAGCCCTTTGCAGAAAAAGTATGCATAAAACCATTTTCTACCATTTCCATAGTTATATTTCTTGATGTGACATCTATTTTTTATTGAGAGTATACAAGAGATGTACATTTTTTCTCTGTTTGCTTATGAAAGGACTTTTAAAAGAACTTCAAAAATTCTTTCATTACATAAGTGGAGGTCTAACCATGTGAAATTGTCTTGATTCACAATGCATTTTTAGAATAAATGAAGGCAAGTAAATATCTTCTTGCAAATGTATTTCACTCAATTCATTTCAAGTGTTTTCTGAGTACTTTGCATATGCCAGTATTTCCCTAGGTGACAGAGAGAGAGTAGAATTGTAGGGATATATGTGTCCAAAAGGCACGTTTAAGCTGGACAGACCCACGGCATGAATTAGACAACACACTCATTCCATCCCATGGAATATTCCATCTCAGCCTGGGCTGAACTTTGAGAATTCTTAGAAATATCTCCCAAATGCAGAGCTCCACCTACAAGAGTTCATTACTGGGAGGCATGTGGGGAGAACAGGCTTGCTTTCATAGCCTGCATGCAGTTCTCATTAGTGCTTTTGAATTTTAGAGGAAGCCTGCCTGTTCATATTTTCTTGCATGTTTTTGATGGATTTAGACTGCAGCCTGCCAATCTTACCGGAATTCCCCATGTGACTACACAGGATGTAAAGTAGCAATTACAAAGGAATAAATTTGTTCCACATTAAAGATACTTTCAGCTGCTTTGGGAGGAGATTTAGAAAATTTTGGAACTGTTTCCACTGTGTTGGATAAGCCACTATTTACACCCTCACAGGAGGGATGCCACCAAAAATTGGTACTTGAGTATGTAATACAGTACTTTGGGTCAGAGTTTTCTCATTTGGGGCAATATTTTCTGAAAGTGGTAGGAAGAGAAGCCAGATTTTCGGTCATTTATGATTTTGAATTTTATTTTTGCATTTAGTAGTTTCACTTTGAAATTATAATATTACTTTTATTACTATTACATAAGAATTATATAACAGAATTTTATACATTTTACATAATTTTATAAGCTATTCTATCACCACTGAACTTCTCTTAACTTGTGGACTGACATCATGACACGCTCATTAGAAAATGAGCCTCATTTTCTAAGGGAAAAGAGAAGATCGTGTTTAATTATGTCATGTACCTTGGGGACTAGGTCAAAGCATCAGAGAGTAAGAAAATCATCAAATGCCACTGAGGTGCAGGTTTGTGCCACCCAATCATTCTGGACCAGAGCCAATTTCTCCCCATCTTTCTCTTGTCTGTTAACTTATTTTCTTTTTCTGCCTCCTTATTTCTGACTGTCTCTTTCATTCCTTGTCTCCTTTTCCTGTCTACATCTTAAGCCTCGCTGAACCCCACCAGCAACATTCCTTGCTAAGCAATTACTAACAGCTGCTCAGAATCAGCTTCAACTATCTGCTGTTTGCAAGACTTCTCACAATCCACCAGCTACCACAGCCACTGGCCCCTAGAGAGGCAAAATAGTGTAGTTGTTACAGATGCGAGTGGTGCAGATTTTGGTGCCGGGATCAAATCCAACCTCTGCCATTTGCCAGCTATATGGCCATTGGGCAGGTTATCTAACTTTGCCTTAGCTCATTTTCTGTAGTATAGGAATAATAGTAGCAACTACTTCATAAGAGCTATGTACTTACTGAATGTTTGTGTCCCCCAAAATTCATATGTTGAAACCCTGATCCCCAATGTGATGGCATGTGGAGATGGGGCCTTTGGGAGGTAATTAGGTCATGAGGGTGGATCCCTCATAGGTGGGACTAGTGCCCTGATAAGAAGGGATAAGAGAGAGCTTCCACTGTCTGTCTCCACCATGTGAGGATACAACAAGAAAGCAGCCGTCTGCAAACCAGGAAGAGGACCCTCACCAAATACCTGACCTGCTGGTGCTTTGATCTTAGACTTTACAGCCTCCAGAACTGTGAGAAATAAAGGTTTGTTGCTTAAGCCACCCAGTCTATGGTATCTTGCTATGGCAGCCCAAATAGACTAAGACAATAGGGTTTTGGGGAAAATTAAGTGTGTTTATAGAATTCAAATATTTAGCACACGGTATGGTACATAATAAGTGCTCAATAAATGTGAGCTAGCATTACAAGCCCAGACTCTCTCCATCCCACTCAGGCTGGTTTCTTTGATGCTCTAGAACATACCATGCTCATTCACCCCCATATGATCCCTATCCCACCAGGCTGGAATGCTGGCCTCCAGTTATAAATCCTACCTTCCAATTAGGCCCACCTCCTCCAAGAGCTGTTCCTGGCATATGTCATGGTAATCTTCCCTTGAATTCGGTGTCATTTACACTCTCATATCCTTTCATTGTTAATTAGATACTAGAGTCTAGTGTGTTTGTCTTAGTCATCTGCAGTGCTATAAGGGAATACCTGAAGCTGGGTAACTTATAAGGGAAAGAGACTTGGCCCATGGTTCTGCAGGCTGCACAGGAAGTGTGGTGCTGCCATCTGCATTTGGGAAGGGCCTCAGACTGCTGCTGCTCTCGGCAGAAGCAAACAGGAGCAGGCACCACACGACAAGAGAGAGGAAGAAAGAGGGGAAGGAGGTGCTAGGCTCTTTTTAACAATCAGTTCTTGCGTGAACTAACACAGCAAGAACTCACTCATTACCTGGAGGACAGCGCCAAGCTGTTTGTGAGAGATCTACCCCCATGACCCCAAACCTCCCACAAGGCCCCACCTCCAACACTGGGGATCAAATTTCAACATGAAATTTGGAGGGGACAAATATTCAAACTATATCAGTGTTGCTCCTAATTGTTTTCTGTGCATTCATGTCATTGTCATTGCTAAACGCCAGGCCAGTACAGATACTGCCCTGACCTATACCGTACATGAAAGATCTGACCAATGAGTAGTTCCAAACAGGTGTTGATTCATCCTTTTTGAACATTCTACAGAGCTTTGCAGTGCATTTAATGGAGGAAGAAGAGGAGACACTTCCCAAATGTTCTCTTTATTTTTATTCATTTAGTATAAGCATTTAGAAAATAAGCTATAATGCAGGAGGGATTCAGATCTTCACACAAAAAGCACACAAAAACAATCTCACTAAAAGCACATTTAAGATGAAAATCTCTTTTTTGGCTAGCCTAGATGGTGGGGCTAATGTGTATGATTTAGTGAACTTATACTTCAGTTGCATTCAACTGACCTGATCAATAATTCCCACTTGACTTCACACCAGTCAAATACCATATAGAGGAAATTCTGTTAGTTTTTCCTTGGTGAAATGTATGGTTTGTTCATCCATACGAAGGATTTTAGAATTCGGATCTCATTGGTGTTCGAGATATGGGGTTTGGCTAAAATATTTTAGGTAGGTAGGTTACACTCAGACCCTTGCATGGACAGGTGTAAGAATTACTGAGATCTATTAACCTACATCCTGACAGGTAGCGTATGTTCCTCTTCCATACATGGGCATTAGAAGACCTCCAGTTGCATAAAGCCACCTACAGAAATTTCTATGAATTCCTTACTTTGGAATATTCTATATCTGACTCCAGTGAATCTTTCTCACAAGGTCATGGTTATATCACCTAAAAGAATGAAGAACTGGGACTTCACCAAACTTACACAGCATGTTGTGCATCCCCTGTGTTCCTGCTTGCTAATAAATAAGTTCTTTAAATAATAAGAGTTTTAAAAAGCTCATTTGTGAGAAAATGCCAGGACTCTGAACCACTCGCCTCTTCATGCTGGAATGTCTGATCTATTCCCATTTAGAGTGTCCCAAACTGCCAAATGAAAGGAAAGAATGTGAAATAGACTTACAATGCACAAGGTAGGATATGCTGCCACTTTACTAAATAGAAAGTTGTAGAAATCAAATCCATCAATCAACTATTATTTACTGACTGCCTGGTAGGTGCCCAGAACCATGAAACTACAAGATATTAGAAATTGGTATTTCAGATATTACCTAAAATAAATCTCTAATCTGGTCAAGAGCAGGAAGCCAACTGAATAGTACCTTCTACACAGTGAGGTTAGGGTACCTGAGGGCTGCTAGAACATTGTTATTTATTATTCCATCTTTTCTTAAAGGAGAAAAGTTAGATCTATTTGTGGCCTTAACCAATAGTCATGATTTATTGTCCATATATTTGATTATAAGTCTAAAGAGAGAAGAAAATGGTAGAACAAAAATAAAAGGATAATAGACAACGTGAATTAAGACTTATCGTTCTTGAAATTTTGCTTCATTCACCATTATGATTGTACACTAGATAGCAAAAGTTTTGTAGTGCATATGTGTCAAAGATCATCTTCACAAATTGGCTGAAGTCCTAAACAACCAACAAATGTAATGGGACTTATTTGATGTTTTACAGGACCTTCAGTTCCTACATTCTTCAGGACTTTTCATCACATCAGAAATGTAATAAATAAATCAGGAAAGCAATAACTCATCTGTAACACGTTGGTCTTGCTTTGGGAAAAGGCGGCATGCAAGGCAGATGGAAGGAACCCAGGCTCTGTGGCGGAACATGGTTCAAATATCGGTTTGTGGAGCACCTGCTCAGGGCCGGCCCTGTTCTAAATGCTCTGACTGTATTAATCCTCACAACGGCTCTATGAGGTAAGTTACGAGTATTATTAATATCTCCATTTACAGGTAAGGAAACGGAGCACAGCACAGTGATTAATACATAGCATGCCCAAAGACAGCCGCTAATAAGTGGCAGGAGCCAGAATTTGAACCCGGGGAGTCTGGCTCCAGAATCCATTCTCTTAAGCACAGCATCCGCTCAGAGGATGTAATGAAGTTTAACGTGAAAAAGTAAATTACAGTAGTAGGCACTCAATACATTTTACTCTTCTTTCCCTTATTTAGAAACCAATTTTATGTGCTATGTGCTCAAAGAATTGACACCCTTCTGTTAAGCAAACAGACCATTAGGTTCCAAACAGCAACATAGGCACAATACGCTAATGAATAATCTCATCACCAAAGGCATCAGCAATTTGACAGATGTGAGTTGTAAGATCTCTCTCTCTCTCTCTCTCATCCTTTCACTTCCCCCAAAAGACATTTACAGTCAGAAGATATGTGGGATATATTTTTTCTAATCCTATTCATCTCTTCCCATAATTCCTTCCATCCACACTTTCACTCTACCAAAAAAAGAGATTGCCAAGACGCGTCATAAAATGCAGTCCATTTCACAGCTGAGGATGTCTACAACTGGTGAAAGCACTTTAACAATATGGCCACTCATTTACTCTTTGCAAGCCAACTATGTTTTATGGTTCTAACTTTATTGGAGAGTTGCATTTTAATAGATTTCATGTTGACCCAATACAGTAGCACCACATCTATGAATAAAAACTCTCTCTAAAAAACATCTGCTACCGAGGGTTACTCTATTAAATACGGGTTTTCACACCATTCCCAGGATGGCAGGCTGACTTGTAGATGTGCTGTGGTGGATTTTTCCTGAGCAGAAGAAAGTGACTGTCACTGAGGGTCCATGGCTCAGTTATGTCCTGGGACTTCTAGTTGATCAAAAGCAGTTTATCCTGCAGTCACCTCCTCTCTTATGTGGGTGACAGCAATAACCTAACTGTCCCCCATCTGCCTTTTCCCCGCCTCAGTCTAGTCACAACACAGCAGACAGAGGATCTTTTTTAAAACAGAGGACATTCTGCTCACAGGTATATTGCCAAGAAAATTGAAAACATATATCCCTACAAAAACTTGTACATGAATGTTTATAGTGGCATTATTTATAATATCCAAAAAGTGGAGACAAGACAAATGTCTATCAACTGATGAGTGGATACACAAACTATGGTATATCCTTACAATGGAATATTATTCAGCAATAAAAGGAATGAAGTGCAGATACCTGCTGCAACAAGGGTGAACCCTGAAGACGTCATGCTGTGTGAAATGAAGCCAGCCACAGAGGACTGGGTACTCCATGATTCCATTTATGCAGAGTGCCCAGTACAGGCAAAGCATAGAGGTAGAAAGTAGATCAGTGGCCGCCAGGGGCAGGGAGGAAGGGGAGTAGAGACTGACTGCTAACAGGTATGGGGTTCCTTTATGGGGTCACAAAAATGTTCTGGAATTAATGGTGATGTTGCACGACTGTGAATATGTTGATACTACTGAACTGTATACTTTAAAAGTGTGACCTTTATGCAATGTGAATGGTATCTGAATAAAGCTGTAATTAAAAAAACAAAAACAAAAAAGCAAAACATAGAAGTCAGAGCCTGTTCCTTTTCTGTTCAAACAATCCAATGGCTCCACAGCCCATTCAGCGTAAAAGCTGGTGACCTTGCAGTGGCCTCCCGGGCCCTACATGATCTGCCCTCCCACCCACACTCTAGCCTCATCTCCCTCTGCTGTCACCGTTGCTGGCTCAGCTCCAGCCCTACTAGCCTCCTGGGCCTCCTTGGACAGGTCAGGCACACTCTTGCCCCAAGGTTTTACCCAGGGTTTTACCTGTGCTGCCCAGAAAATGATTGCCCCGGGCAGCCACAGGGTAACCTTCCCTCACTTCCATAATATTTGTGCTCAAATGTCACCTTCTCGATGAGGCCTTACCCTGAGTACCCACTTGAAACTGCTGTCCTTACCTACTCACCTCCCTAATTCTGCATCTCTCATCCTTACTGCTTTTAAACCCACTAAATAACTTACTTACTTTGGATTTTTATTGTCTGTCTCCCTCTGCTGAAATGTAAGCTCCTCAGGGGTAGAGATTTGGGGCTTTTTTATTCACATCTGCATTCCCAAGGCTCCAAACAGTGTCTGATGCATAGCATATGCTCAATAAGCATTTGTTGCAGAAACGAGTGAACAGCCTTTCTGTTTAATTCCCTTTGTCCCAAACAGTCCACATTGACCCGAATGATTAAAAATTCTAAGAATCCAGATTATGAGAAATCATATTTAACACACTCTGTTGTACCTAGATTACTCAATCTTCTCTAGCTGTCACTCAATATTCCCAATCACAAGTTAGAAGGAACCAGATAGGAAGGATATTTAATTAATCTCCAACCAAATAAACCAAGTAAGAACTGGGAACACCAGCTGAACAAGAAGGTGTGATCACTGCCCTTGGGAATTTCACATTTCATTGTAAAGGATAAAAGTTGAATAAGTAACAGTACAAAGGGTGACTATAGCTGGGGGAAGATATGTCACAGCAACAAACCTGTCTAGATCTTCAGGGAATAAGTTAACAATAAACTCATAAATAAGAGAAATATCAGCAGTGAGAAATGCTATGCAGAGAATCAAAATCAGGTGATGTCATAAGAGCTGAGTGGTGACTTTGGGTCAATAAAGAAGGCTTCTATCAGAAGGGGACATTTAAGCTGAGGTTTAAAAGACAGGAAGAAGCCAGCCAAAAGAGGCCCAGAGGGGAGGGATGCTGGGACTCAGAAACCAATACCCCAAAATACGGCACTTTGACATGCTGAACTAAAGAGAAATGCTCAAGGTCTCTACGACCCCATCCCACCACCTCTCAGCCCCTATTTCTCAATCCTCTGTCTCTCCCAAAGCACAAGATGTAATAGTTCTCTGAAGTTCCCTTACCTGCCTAAATCTGATCTCACCAAAGAAGAAAACAATTGGTTCTGGTTCCCTCCGTGAATTTTTTTTTTTTTTTTTTTTTGAACTGAACTCACATTGCAGGAAGAAAGACAGAAGTTTGTCAACAGACTCAGACAGACTTGTCACAAACCACTGTCTGCTCTGCGGGCAAAAAAGACCTTGTCCCAGGCATTGAACTCCCCTAAAAATCATTTACCACCTCCCCTCAAATCATCCACACTTCCTTCATCTCCCTTTCCCCTAAGAAGAAGAGTACATACGCATCTGCACCCCATCGCGTGGTGGGGTAATCACTCTGTGATTCTCCCCAGTGGCATGTTCATAAATTTGTATCCCTTTTCTCCCATGAATCTGCCTTTTATCAGTTGATTTTTAGTGATCCTTCAGGGGGCAAAGGGGAAGTTTTCCCTTGGCCCCTACAGTGACAACATGGTGTGTTCCAGGCACTCAAAAGTGGTCAGTAAGTTTGCACCTAAAGCCACCAGAGGAAGCAACGTGTGATAGGGCTGGAGAGGTGAGTAAGAGACTCTGAAGAGTCCCCTTAGCCAGCTCTGAAGCCTCACCGAGAATTTTATAGCACTAACTAAGGACAATGAGAAACCATTGCAGGGGCCAAAGCAGAACACAATTGACACAATCCAATTTTATTTCCAAATGATCACCTTGTATGCTTTGTGGTGAATGAATTGGAGGAGTCTGAGCACAGAAGCTGTGGGGAGTAGTTAGAAGGCTGCTTCAGTTGTCTACTCAACAAAAGGCAGGGACTTGACCCAGTCTGCTGACAGTATCCAAGTTGTTCTGATCTGGTGGGTGGAACAAGACAGCAAGGAGTTGCCATCACTAATGCAGGACAGGTGGCAGGGTAGCAAGAGTTATTTAGGGTACCAAGGGCAGCTCTCTAGTCTGAATGGAAGAAAGGAGAATTAATCAGGGAAATATCAAAGGACAGGAGAAGGGAGCCATTGGTAGGTATATATATGCCCTGGCCTCAACCATGGGTACTGCTGACAGTACCGAAGCTGATCTGATCTGGTGGATGGAACAAGACAGCAAAGAGTTGTCCATGGCAGGGTCATTGTGAAGGAGCGATATGGCATATATGTGGGAAATACTGTAACTTAAATAATAAGGTATTGATTAGATGGGGGTCAGGGAGTGATTTAAAGATGGTAATAATTATGCAACAATCTGGAACAACTCACTGTGTGTATTTCACATTTCTCCAGGGGGTCGTGAGTCTGCAGGATCAGAACTCACCATGGCAGGTAGCAATATTAGCAGACCTATACCCAGCAGACTGCAATTGCTGGAATTCATCCATGGTTGAGCCCAGGGCACAGATATACCTACCAACGGCTCCCTTCTCCTGTCCTTTGATGTTTCCCTGATTAATTCTCCTTTCTTCCATTCAGACTAGAGAGCTGCCCTTTGTACCCTAAATAATTCTTGCTATCCTGACACCTGTCCTGCATTAGTGATGGCAAGTCCTTGCTGCCTTGTCCCACTCACCAGATCAGATCAGCTTGGGTACTGTCAGCAGACCGGGTCAAGTCCAAATTACTTTGGCTCCCTTAAACACCACCATTGGGGAAGTGGGCAACACTGCTGGGGTGACCCTGAATGTGTGTCTGTCTCCTAAATGGCAAGTACGTCTGGCCCTGGCTTTCCTTCCATCTTCACCGACTAGTACTTCTAAGGTCCTAACTAAATTTATTCAAACTAACATAGATGTCAGCCTCTGTTTCAGTTGTCTGTTGCTGTGTAATAATTTCTCTAAAGCACAGTGGCTTAAAAAACAACCATATATTCTCCTAATGATTCTGCCATCTGGGCTGAGCTCAGCTGGGTTGTGCGTTTTCTACTCCACGTGGTATCTTCTCAGGGTGGAATGTCTGAGACGATGTCTTCATTTGTGTGTCTGACATCTCCCCTGGGATGGCTGGAAAAGGTGGGTGGGGTGGGGGAAGGCACATCTCTTTCTGCTTGGCTGCTCCATGAGGCCAACTCAGGCATGATGGTCTCAAGAGTAGTCAGATCTCTTAGTAGCTGGCTTCCAAGAGGGAGGAAGATCTAGAATGCCACTTTCACGACATTCTTCTGGTCAGAGCCAGTCATAAGACCAGCCCATTCGAGAAGAAAGAAGATAGACTCCACCTATTGATGCACCGAGCACCAGGACTGTGCAAGGAGGGAGGGAGCTGGGCGTGGCCCTCTTTGGAAATAATCTCACAGAGCTCCCAGGGTAGTTTCTAGGGACTCCAGACCTTTTATCCCCACACTCCTCACTCCATTCCCAAGAAGAATGAAATCTCCCTAAAGTCTGCGATAAAATGAATATCAAGGATAAAATGTGGCCACCATAGTTGGAGGTGGAGCATCTGGAAGTGGGATGAGAGGATTTAGATGGGAGCACAGTCCCTGCCCCTGGATACACTTTACTGTGGCGAGCGCCCCTTGGCTCACTGCCCTTTCCTCTCACCCTCCTTCTGCTACCAAACAGAAAGGGAGGCCTGGGCCGCCTCCCGCTGACAAGTCCCTCTGCCTCTGTCCATTGCCCTTGCAAGGCCCAGTTCCCCAGGGAGGCTCACAGCCCAGGAAGCCCGGAGCAGGCTGCTCCTGCTTACCTGTGTGGGACAGTCATGCTGAAGAGTGACAGGAACCACTGCCCTGTTCTTGAGGGCAGTGGGAAGATGAGAATACATCAAAATCTTAATCCGTTTTAAAGAAATGCCTTGCTCAAAATGTATATTTTTCACAAATCTAGGATTAGTGGTACGCAAAGAGATATATTCAAGAATACTGAGATTCAGGTCTTGGCCACACATTTACACAACTAATAATTTGTGGCCCTACAAAGTCACATCAATTACATTCCCCCTGCCCCGGGCTAGAATGATATTACAGTCTTCATTAAATGGCTCTTTAAATAAAGAGGCAATATGCTCTTTTCATTAAGCTCTTAATAATCTTAGCGTGAACAGGACTGAAGAAATTACTGAAAGAAGCCATCAACAAAACAAGAACAATCTTTCTACTTACTCCGTGGCTATTTTCCTCATCAACTCTTTCCACTTAACATGGAACACCACCAGCTATCAGTGCTTAAAGCACTGTTAAAATTCTAAGGAGGTAATGGTAAGAAAAAGGTGTTTTCTGCTAATGAAGTCTATTATAAAATATTGGTAATAGGGACACTGCTAACTAGCCAAAAATAAAAATAAAAACAAAAGGAGAGGTATATTTCTTACAAGTGGCAACAGCCCTAGAAACAAAAGTCCTCATGACATAGCATCCTCTATGCTTGTTTTGCAAGAGAGAGAATTTCTCTTTCCATTAACAATTTCTGCAGCAATAAATTCTTGAATCCATTTAATAAGAACTGAGGGTTAGAAACAGGGTATGTAAAAAACCAGAAAAAAATCCCTCTGGGTGAACATATAATAAAAGGCAGGAGGAGTAAAAGAGATGTCAAAACAACATAGGAGAAGAAAAGAAGCTAGGCAGATAAGAGAGGGAGAAGAAACATGGTGAAAATAAGAGAATGAAGAGGGTCAGAGCAAAGTAATTGGGTACACTATTGTGTGCAGTGAAACTAGATCTGTCCCAAGGGCAAAAATATTCCTAATTATTCTTCATATTGCTATATTCCTTAAGTATGTATCAAAGAGAGGTCTTGCATAAAGTTCTCCCCAAAATACTGGTTATACCAAAGCTCAGATTATAAGTAGATCTAGTAGCAAAACAGCAGTTGGCTTCATCCCATTAAATCTTTATTAATACCGCACAGTAATTGGGTGTGCTCAAGAGCATGTGTTCCCTTTTTCGTATCCTTTCCTTCATGTGTGCACGTGTGTGTGTGCATGTTTATGTGTTTTTGATGGTTTTGGAACTCTACGTTTCAAAATTTCCATTGGCACTTCATAAAAGTACAGACTCCTGAACTCTTCCTATAGAGATTGGGATTTAGTAGGAACGTGTTGGTTCCAGACATCTCTAATTGTCACAAGCTCCAGAGGTTATTTTGGTACATCACAAAGACTGAAAATCATTGACAAAGTGGAAAGACTTGAACAGAAATTAAGTATATTATGTTTGAGTTGTGACTCTGAACTAATGGCTTTTAAATAATGACCATGAGATCTTAGGTAATTCACTTAACTGTTCTGCAAAAATTAGACTACTTAGTCCTTACATTTGTTTAAAATGTGAAATATTGACATTTATCCTTTAATAAATCATGACATTTCTCTCATAACTTTTTATAGCTGTCTCTTTCTATCATTCTACTACTGTGATCTCTCCAGCACATGATATTTGAAGTTAACAGGACATAACCATACAAAAACAAGAAAGAAAAAACTTATCCTTTTTTCATTGCCTTTTAGCAAAGCAATACCATAGTACATTTAATATCTTGCTATTGAGGACATATGTTGGTCAGTTCATACCTCAAGATACCAACTTTTCCCTCATCATATAAAAAGTTCAAAAGGGTAACATTAATTTGTTTTAACAGATAAATGCCAGCACCACTCTGAACAAAATGTATCCACCCCTATGCCACATACTGTCACAGGGAAATACGATAACATTAATCTTGCAGACGGAATAGCCGTGAAGAATAAATGCAATAGTGCATCACATTAAATCCTGTGAAACATTCTAAACCTAAATGAGCATCATTGTTTAGACATACATATGTAGCAAAGTGCTCTAGCAAAGATTTAACGTGTGATATTCTTCTATGTCTTATTGAGAGAGACATTAGAGAATTACTCTGAAATCCCAGAGGGACACCTTGAGAAGGATGACCATAGAGGCCCCCAGCACCACTAAGGTAACCTCCCTCCAAATGATGAAATGTCTGGAAAATGGGTACAGTCAGATCTTTTGCATTTTAATAACAAAAAATGAAAAGCTGCCCAACCTCTAGGTATATGTCTCCAGGAGCAGAAAGAGAACTGTGGCTCTAATTCTGAAAAGGCACTAAATGAGCTGAATAGCAAGAAACGTGACCTTGAGAAGACAAGTGAAGGACAACTTTTTCTGAGAGTGACTCTGAGAAATTAAAGTTGTCGTCGCTCGAAAGTCAACATTGGCAGGGTGCCCTTGGCCAGTGTGGAGATGTGAATTAGCGGCATCTGTTGGAGCAGAGAGCATGATTTTGTCAACAGCCACCAACTTGGCAGCTGCAAGCAAGCAATAGCATTAGCAAACTGATGAGAATTCAGTCTCTCTTCTCTTATAACAGAAATTGAACTGACCTCTCAGCCCCTGGTTGGAATGGGTAAGCCCTCTGTTTCATGGACATTTTAAGGGAGGGAGTATCCCTGCTACTGTATTTCCTGTCAATATGTAAGAAGACTAAAATCAATTTTAATTTGTGTTTAAAAGTCGTGGAGAAGATCAAATTCAGGTGGATGCCCTCATATATGTATTAGGTTCTCAGTAAAGGCCATTCTTCAAAAAATAAAATTCTCCTGTAAGAAATGGCAAAGACACTTTGGAACTGATTGTCTTTCTATAGACCCTGCGACTAAATTTCTATAAGGAAGAGAGAGATACGGAATGTCCGGAAAGGCAACATATTCAACTTATTAGGAGAGAATTGAAGGATATGCACCCAGGTCAGGCGCAGGGAGGAAGAGGTACCTGCAACACAGAGTAATATCACTCTGTAGCTCTAGGCCCACCTCCTGGAAAACTGGTACATGTAACTTAACAGAACACATTTTGAAACAAGACGCCAACTTCTCCAAAGTTGGCTGAAAGAACGGAGCTTTTCCTATTGCTGTAAAAAGTGTCACTGTCTGAAGAATGGGTGAACTGAACAGCAGAAGCAGGGAGAATGAACCCAGCCCCTGGACAATGTGGACTAACCAACCAATCTGTGGAAAAGGAGTTGAGATGTAGCAGCCATATCTAGCAGGACAACAACATCAAAACCTACCTACAGTCCACAGGCAAGAGAGGAAGAGAGAGGAAGAGAGTAATGAGAAGGTTTTATCCTCTGTAACATACATACGCCCTTCATATACCCAAAAGAACAAAAATAACTCTATGAAAAAGACACCTGCACTCGAATGTTTATAGCAGCACAGTGCACAATTGCAAAGTTGTGGAAACAACCCAGGTGCCCATCAATACATGAGTGGATCAACAAAATGCGGTATATGTATACCATGGAGTACTATTCGGCTTTAAGAAACCATGGTGATATTGCACCTCTTGTATACTCCTGGATACAGCTGGAACCCATTGTACTAAGTGAAGTATCTCAAGAATGGAAAAACAAGTACCACATGTACTCACCAGCAAATTGGTATTAACGGATCAACACCTAAGTGGACATATAGGAACAACATTTGGGGGGTGTGGGGCGGGGGGGAGGAGGAGATAGGTATATACAAACATAATGAGTGAGATGTGCAACGTTTGGGGGATGGTCATGCTTGAGGCTCTGCCTCGAGGGGGGAGGGGGGCATGGGCAATATACATAACCGTAATATTTGTACCCCCATAATATGCTGAAATAAAAAAAGAAAAAAAAAAAAGAATGTGGCTACTAGAAAATGTTCTCCATGCAGCTGGCATTATATTTCTACTGGACGGAGCAGGCCTAGACCTTATGCCCAGCAGCCAGGGCAAGGCAGCCAGGCCATGCGAACAGGGGCTGGAGAAGCAGGACAGCCCCCAGGAGCCCGGAGCTGGGGGCCGTTCCCACAGGCCACCTGTGGGTGCTACGTTCTGATCAGGAGGGAACGGAACAAGCCAGCGGCCTCCTCTTCCCACTTCGTGGCCAGGGGTTCCTCTCTCTGGCCCTCTATGACCCAGGCTTGCTCATGTCTCGGCCCCAGAGAGCTGAGTCTGAACCAGAGTTGGCCATCTCCACCTGGTATTTCCACCCGCAGGCCCTTGGCCTGCACAGACGTGGGGAGTCAGGACAGCGGGAGCCTCCTCGCCCAGACATCTCTGGCCTCCCTTTTGCGATGACAGGGGTCTCTGTTGCCCGCCCTTTTCTTCCCCTCCACATCCAAGTTGAGTGTTGGGGCTGGACTCTTCCTCCTGAACACCCCACATCATTTGATCTTGGGGTGAGGGTGCTCCTTGGGCTCAGTGTGGGTGCAGGGACTCTCCTACAGGGCAGCTGGCACCCACCAGGGCTCCTGACGGCAAGAAGGGGCCACTGGAGGGCCTGAGGACACAGTGTCCCTGGCCTGGCATGGGGGGAGATGTCCCGCCCGCCAGCTCTGCCTTCCGCTGGCCTCACTGCCCGGGTCTGCTACCCCGGCCACTTCTTCTGTCTTCCCCAGGGCTGGCAAAGCCTGACGCTTCCCTACTGGAAATCCTTGGCTATCTCCCTGGGCAGCTGGAAGCTGTCTGTTGGCAGCTTTTCTCTTTTAAGGTAGGGGTGAGGAGGGGGGGGCGCTCCACCATCTATCAGAAAATGAGAAAAATGTCAGGCGCGTAAGTGCATGTTACAGATAGCAACCTTTTCTCCCTGTGGGGGAAACAGAACCAGGATATAAAAACTGTGGAGGTTTTCAATGTGTTTAGGAAAAAAGATAAAAAGCAATATACACAGCATCCCCCCCATTAGACATCTATATACATGTCACAAAAAGAATGCAAATGCGCGCAGTAAAATACTTGAATAACACAAAAGCCACAAAGCCTTTTAAAAGATCGACACACAATTCATCATTCATCACTGGCCTTTGCAAATCCAAAGCTGAGAGCTGACGGGAAGCTCTGAGACCCCCTCCTGCTGGTCCACCTTTCTTTGGGGTTCAAGATAACTGAATGTCACCGAACACTACTCTGGAAATACGCTTTCTAGTTGAGAAAAGGTTGCCGATAGAGGACTCTGCTCCAGGAACCACAGACCATGAAGAATGAGCATACGTGTTGTGAGTTCGCTGCTTTAATCAAATAAAACCTACAACAAAGTTAATCTGACACATAGTTAATGAGATAATCATTGTTGCGCTTCGTGGGAATTAGACGTTAATGGAAGCAGTTTTTATAAATGATGGTAATTATATTGTTGCCTTTACTCAGCCAAAATTTAGAAGTTTTTTTTTTCTTCTCGTTGTGTTACTTCCCTTGAATATGCCATCAGTTTGGGTGATGAAGTTTCCTGTGGGTTTTTGTGTCATTTCTTCACCGGCTCCACCCCACCCCACCCCCACCCAGACCGCAGGCAGACAACAAAGTCCTTGAGCACCTACCCTGTGCCACTATGTGCAGCACCTGGCTCAGATGATCTCATTTAATGCTCATAAGGGTCTCCAGAAATAGGCATTCTTGGCGCACAGGTCAAAAAAGAGAAAACTGAGGTTCAGGCTGGTTGTGCTGCCCACAAGGACAGAACCGGGCATGAGCCACCCTGGGCAGTGACCTCACTGCCAGAGCAGAACCACCTCCGAGCGACAGTCTTCTTGCCTCATCTCTGGCTGGCCTCCGTGCCTGGTCCCACACTCTCCCCGCTCTCCGGGGGACACCCCAGTGCCGGGCGGTTGAGGGCAGCAGGAACGTCACTTGTGCGGAGGGACGCAGGCTGCAGCAGGTAGAAAGGAGGATCGGGGCAGCACAGGCCTTGCAGCGACAGGGACAAAGTTCAGATCCCGGCAACTCATGCTCTGGCCGTGTGATCTTGAGTATTCAGGAACCCC
Source organism: Cheirogaleus major (assembly GCA_963574435.1). NCBI lineage: Eukaryota > Metazoa > Chordata > Mammalia > Primates > Cheirogaleidae > Cheirogaleus > Cheirogaleus major. The sequence goes on from CAUYPO010085840.1 coordinate 20,205, forward strand.
TCTGAGCCTCGGTGTCCTCATCCATGAAATGGGGAGAAAAGGTCAGGGTTTTCGTAATGATCAAGGGAGCTGGTGCCGGCGCAGGCCTAGCGCAGGGCCTGGCGCACAGGCAGGGGTGAGTTCCCCAGTCCCCAGACCGTTCCCAGGAGGGCACAGAGGCAGCGGCAGGGACGGAAGGCTTTGCAGCCACAGTATCTGGGAGCTCTGGGTGTAGGGACCTGGCTTGGGCAGGCGAAGCGGGGACAGGGCATGGTTTCCCACCGGGCTTTGATTAGGGGGGCATCCAAGGGGCAAAACCGCCACGAGTTCTCTTTGGGACTAACTGCAGGGTGGTCCGGGTTTTATGAGCAAGGAGAACCTCCACCTTCATTCTAAAAACGAATCCACTATAAAGCCTGAAGTTTCCCCCTTTCACGTTCCTCTGGGTGATAAAAGGGTTAAACCCTGTAGCCCAGCCCGCACCACAGGAAGGGGTCAGCCAGCAGGAAGCCCCCGTGGAAAGGGAACAGGACAGAGAGGCTGCAAACACAGTCCAAGACAAACTTCTGCCACCTGCCACCTTACCGCGTCGCCCTGCGCCTGCCCTGTCTGTCGTCACCAGCGGGGCACAAACAGAGGTTATGTGTAAAGGTACTTTGTGTTCCTGTGGCCGGGGGCCAGTGGGGAACTCTTGTCACCTGGCTGGGATTCTCAGGCAGCTTCTGCGTGTGTGTCAGGGGCTATCCACAAAGTGGGCCTGGGTGGAGCCTGCTGGGGGACCTGGCGGGGTCTCCATCCTCCGGCCCTAGGCCACAGGGGTCCCTGAGGCTAGAAGGGCCACGGGGGGCAGGCAGAGTGCAGGGGTCCTGAGCAGCTGTCAGCCTGCCTCCAGGGGCACGGCCGTCCCTGGAGAGAGAGAGCACAGAGACCGAGAGACACAGGCTTTAGAATCAGCTGCACTCTAGGTCAAGTTCCAACTCTGCCTCCTTCCAGCAGCGAGACCCAGAGCAGCAACTAATTTTCTCCAAGCCCCAGTTTCCTCTTCTGTGAAATGGGACTAATCGTGGGGCCTGTCGAGAAGAGGCCTGTGCTCTGACTCGAATGCTGAGCACAGTGGCTGACTCAACTGTCAACGCCAGCCATTCATAATGACACTGTGAATATAATGATACTTCCTTCCAGAAAGACCTGTTGAGCACCTGCGACAGGCCAGGCACTGTGCAAGGTGCTCTTGGAGATGTGAAGGTGAGACAAGTCCTGCCCCTCCTGGGGGACATGCACAGGAGTGATTCCGACCTCAGTCTGAGAGTGCTGAGTGATGTGGAGAGCGGCTTGTAGGCGAGGTCAGCACAGGCATTCAGGGAAGGCTTCCTGGGGGAGGCGGCATTTGAGCTGGGCCTGGGCAGATGGCTAGGTCTGCAGAGGAAGGGGAGGAGAGGAGCTGCATGTCCCCATGAAGAAGGAAGCAGAGGTGTGAAAGGGCGTGTGTTTAGGGCACACGGAGGCTCCATGTGGCTGGAGTGCAATGTCCAGTGGGGACGTTGGGAGTGGACAGCTTGCCAGGTGAGGGAGAGCATCACTGTCCCCCAACCATGCCGTCCGCCTTTGCCTCGCTGGGTGACCTTAAGCTGGGCACACCCTGTCTCTGAGCCTCAGACTTCTCATGTGTAACATTAAGGGTTTGGGCTGATGAATGTTCCCCACCTTCCCCAAGGATTTCAGCGAACCCCTTCCTCCCTCCCCACGCTCTCTGCCACACATGCTGCCTCTCTGTGTGCAGTCACTGAAGGTTTTGACCAAGGCTGTGAATGATCAATCACTGGTGACGTGAAAATCCCCCTCTGGCTCCAGTGGGTGGGGGGTGCGAGGATGGAAGGGCCCCACGTGGTCCAGGGGGGCTCTGGAGAGGCCGGGGCTGAGGAAGGTGCGAGAAGGTGGAGCAGTCTGCAGGGAGGGGAGGAGAAAACACCCCTAGGACCTGGAGCTCTGGCCTAGAGAATCAGCCAGGGGCCTGAGGGGGCAGAAGGCAGAGCCTGGGTGACTGGCGGCCTCCTGCAAAGCTGGGGAGCCAGCCAGAGGGCCATCTCCCCAGCTCCAACAGGACAATACATTGTGGGTTGGTTTGAGCAGGTGGAATCTGAGGCTCCTCCCAGACATCAGGTGGAGTTTCCAGTAGGGAATGGAGTTAGGAGCAGGAGCTACAGGTCTGGAAGTTACTAGATGGGGCCAAGACTACAAAACAAGTTTGCCCCGTCCAGCTCACGGCTTTGATCTTTTCCGGTGGGGTTCTGGGGTGCAGAGGTAGGTGGGGGACAGAGAGACAGAGAGGAAAAGAGAATGGCTGGGCAGTGACACTCCTGGGCCTCAGTTTCCCCATCTGTGGAATGCAAGGAGGTCTTGGTGAGGAGGCCGAGGGTACCAGCTCTCCTCTGCACCTTGGCTTTAAACCTCGAGAGTTGGTCTGGGAAACAGCCTCTGTTCCCAAGTGCTTGCCTCCTTGCCAAGGCACCTGGTCTTACAACCAGTTTTCCCCACCCCTTAGGGAACTCCTAAGGCACCCCTTCCTGCTTCCACTGCCAGTAGCTCTGAATTCTGGTGTTAATTGTGGGCTAGGCCAGCAGCCCAAGAGCAGAGGGGTGTGTGCTGGAGACCAGTCTGGTCTGATGGCCTGTGGGCCTCTGATGGGAGGCCTGGCGTTGGTAGGCAGGACTGATGATGCAGGGGCGGGGGCAAATGATTGACGGATGTGTCAGCCAATGGGACACACGTGGGCCTACTAACCCAGCAAGGCAGGGGTCTGGACTATCACCTGTTCCTGGCTCCCACCCCAGACCAGAAAAGAGCAGGAAAGAGGAGACTTGGAGTTGCTTTTTTATCTCTCTAAAAGCCTAACAGAAATAGAACATTTATCTGTGTGAAGGCTACACAGGCTTAACTAAAATGTCAAGATTCTTTGCTGGAATTTTAACAAGGAACACGATAAATCTACATTTATTCAGTAATTACTAATTCAGGATTCTGTTTCATATGAAACAAAATCAGGACATGCCGCTCAGACACTCTGATTGGTTCTGTTTCCTACGAAATCAGCTCTTGAATTAATAATTATTGGATAAGTGTTATTTGATAGCCCCCAAATTTTAAAACACAGCGTGTGTGTGTGTGTGTGGTTGTGTTGGGGAGAGCTACAGAGCTGGGATAATAAAAAGGTAGAATGCTCTCATTTTACAGATGAGAAAACTGAGGTGTAGGGGTAAGTGACCAACTCAAGGTCACATGATGAGGCAGGGGTCACACAGCCAGAGGGCCGGACCCAGACTTCCTCAGCCCCAGCCCTGGGCTCTCCCTGGTGGACTTTGCTGCTGAGGGCCCTGCAGGTGTGGAGCAGATGGGGAGCGGAAGAGTTAACTAGCTGTACCTGCAGGCCATGGAAAAAGATAAGGCAAGGGGGCAAGGGGACCCCTGGGAACAAACAGCCTGTGGACTGGAGAGATTGAGCAAGGCAGGAAAAACAGGTGCAGGTGACAACAGAGAAGGGGGGAGGGGAGCCTGAGACAGAGACAGAGACAGAGACAAGGAGAGACAGAGGGAGCCAGACTGCAGAGGAGATGGGGGCGGGATCCCTGGGCCAGGTCCCAAGCTCCACCCCTGCAGGCTTCTCCATGATCCCACAGAGGGTTCACTGGGGGCCAAAGGGTCCCGAACAGCACAACCAGGGGGGTCTATAGGGAGCACTCAGGCCTTAGCCGGCTCTGGCCCCAGTCACACACCTGAGGGCCAGGTTGCCCTCGGACAAACCAGCAGCAGCTCTTGGTCCTGCTGCCCTTTCCCCTCCGGGCAGGCTGCCCAGCCCCTGCAGCACACAGTCCCTTCATCGCACAGGCCTGCCCTGCAGAGCTCTTCTTCAGAACCAGACCCACTGCAACTCCCTCCCCCAGCAAAGCACTGGGGTGGGAGAAATCGGTTGGGCTAATAGTTCAAAGTCCAAGCTCCGGCCCTGGCCTGTCACCTGACTCCCTGACCCTCTCTGGGGGCTGTTAACACCATCGCCATTCAGAGTAAAGGTCTTGGTGACTCTCTGGGCTGGGGGAGCCTCACGGGTGCTTGGGCTTTGTGGACGGCCTGGCCGCAGGGCAGTGGGGACCTACCCGGGTCCTTTGGTCCTGTGCTCGGGCAGCAAGCCAGCACCGAGGGTGAGTGCGGGGTGGCTGGGCATCTCGCCCAGAGCTGGGGAGAAGCTGCCCCCTGGGGACTGGGCCCAGGCCTTCTTGTTTAGCCAGAAATTCCAGCCTTTTAAGGATCAAGGGCCAGAGAGGGGCCCTCTCCATGCTGCCAGGGAGCTGTTTTTCCAGCTTGGCAGTGTCACCGGGGTCTTGCAGGAGGTTTCTCTGATCTTTGATTGGGCTTTCTGGAAAGCCTGTGCCTCCTGGGAGGAGCCAGCAGGCCTGTGGCCGCCTCTGACAAGGTGGAGGCTCCGGCCCCTCATCCAGGCTCTTGAGAAGGAATTATTGTTTTAATCAACTTTATCGAGGTCTAACTTACATACAATAAAATGTGCCCATTTTAGGTGTACTGTTCAACGATAATCGTGTATGCTTGTGCACCTACCGCAATAATCAAGTTATAGAACATTTCCACCACCATGAAAGGCTCCCTGTGTCCCCGTCTCAGTGAGTCACTCCCCTCCCCTGGCCCCAGGCAGCCACTGATCTCCTTTCTGTCACTAAAGATTAGATTTGCTTGTTTCATATACATTACCAACAGTTTGCACTCTTGCGGATGCAAGATTTTCGCCCTCAGCATATTAATTTCAAGATGCATTTGTATTGTTGAATCTACTAGTAGTTGTTTTCTTTTTATTACAGAGTAATCTATTCTATTATATCACTATATCATAGTTTGTTTATCCACTCACCTGTGTCTGGACATTTTGGTTGTTTCTAATTCGAGGCTATGAACATTTGTACATAAATCTTCACGTGGATGCATGTTTTCATTTCTCTTGCATTAGTAACTATTAATAGAAGTCAGATTGCTGGGTTGTAATGCTAAGCGTATGTCTCACTTTTTAAGAAACCACCCAGTTGTTTCCCAAAGTGGTTGTACCATTTTGCAGTGGATGAGTAGGAAGGGGTTTGAATGTAGCCCTTTCCTGTTCTACATCCTGGCATTTTCTCTCCCCCAGGGACTGAGCAGGTTTTTTTTTTTTTTTTTTGTAAGGTTGTATGTGCTTCGGGTTAGGAGGGTGGTTCTTTGCCTCACCAGAAAACATTCCTCTGCCTCTTCAAAGTCACTGTTCTTGGGTGAGGTTAAACATGCTCCGCTAGCCATGCTGAGTAGAGAGGGCTTAAGAATCTATTTATACCTGAGTTTAAGCAGATACAGTGCTGGCTAAAATGCTACACTTACTTTCCTTTTGGTAATTCTTACCATCCCAGGAGAGTGTTTTTAAACAGAGCTACTGCCAAACTGGCAGCCTAATCCTATCCCCCTGCCTGCCACCTCCCTGCATTAAAACCATTTCTTCCGAAGGCCAGGGCGGCGGAGTGCTTCTTTCCGAGTCCTCCCTTGTCATCAGCACAGGCTGATCACTGGGGTAAGCATGTAACTGGAGAACTTTGCATTTTTGCTGTCCCTGTCCCAGCCCAGCTCTCACCTCCCTGACTGACCCACTGTTCTACCTTGCCATCAATAACCAGAGAGCTTTGGGATTCCCTAACTCAAAAGGATGCAGCTGCCCAGAGAGAAAGCATGGAGCTTTCTTTTTGTGTTCAGACACCTTGCTCATTGCCAAGAGGTGAGAAAGTACAAGCAGAAGAAAGGATCTACCATTGGAGCAAGAGTTAAGGAAACCTAACAGCTCGCACTGAACATCTGCAGAAATAGTCTGATTCCTTCTTCTTGTTTTAAAGTTTTCAGGGCTGGGCCAACAAATGGTCCCTTAGGATAAATTTACTTTATTTTATTTTATTCATTTTAATCTTTTTTAGAGGGTCTTGCCCTGTCGCCCAGGCTGGAGTGTAGTGGCACTATCATAGCTCATTGTAACCTTGAATTCCTGGGCTCAAGTGATCCTCCTTTCTCAGACTCCCAAGTAGCTGGGACTACAGGCATGTGCCACTGCACCCAGCTAATTTTTAAAAAATATTTTTTGTAGAGACGAGGTCTTGCTGTATTGCCCTGGCTGGTCTTGAACTCCTGGCCTTAAGGGATCCCTCTGCCTCAGCCTCCCAAAGTGCTGGAATTACAGGCATGAGCCACCACACTCTACCACCTTTAGGATACATTTAGATTTTCACTGTAAGACTCTTGGGATATAATCTCTCTAAGACCTCAGGATACCTAAGAAATCATTCTCCCGTGCTTGGGAAAATACCACTACTTGTGCCTGGAATAGCACACTTAGCTCCTTCATGCTCTGCCCTCTTTAGAAGTCACTTGCTAGCACTTTCCCACTCGGCCCAGCACGTTTTAAACAGATGAAGTGGCCCTGGACTGTCAAAAGTTTGACTGGGATGATAAGCCTGTGATATCATCCTGGTTTGAGCTATCAAAACAACATTTAATCCCTCATTGTTGCTACTGCCATTGATTGTATTCAAAGATGGCAAAATAGCTGTGAGGTGCTGAATTTGATACAGGTAGGCTGTCTTGTTAGCTAAACTTTACACCACGTTGGTTTAATCTAAACCTGTGCTGCCCTGTGTGGTAGCCACTAGCCACATGTGGCTATTTAAATTTAAATTACTTAAGTTAAAATGAAATAAATCTAATTTTTTGGTTCTTTCATTGCAATAGTCACATTTCAAGTGCTCAATAGCCACATGTGGTTAGTGGCTACCATGTTGGACGTGGCAGACCTAGGACATTTCCATCATCACAGAAAGTTCTATTGGGCAGTGTGGGGTTAAACACTTAGCATGGATGCCACAGCAGCTCTGTTCCCTGGAACATTTTAGGCACCATCTACAAATGAGCTTTACCTGGGATGGGCCTTAAAGAAAAAAAAAAAAAACTCAGAGATATGATCTCTGGCCAAAATGTATCTGCAAATCCAGAATGGCACAATGACACACAGGATTTAAGAGAGTAGAGGACGAGCGTCAGACCGGGGAATGAAGGGCATGCAAGTGCACGCTAGAGGCAGGTACGGTGCGAAGGTGCGAGCAATGGGAGTAGTGAGTGCAGACTCCTGTGGGAACTGGAAGTGGGGTGGCTGTCACAGGAGTCACTGGAGAAGGAGGTATTCGGACTGCGCCTTGGAGCTGGATAGGAGTTTTCCAAACGAAGATGGCAGAAAGGTGTTCAAGGAAAAGGATATTGCGTGTGCAAAGGTCCAGAGATGTGGGCGCCTGGCTGAGTCTGGGATTGTCTCGGATTGCTGCAACGGGCGAGGTTTGCGCTGCAGGAAGATCACTTTGGAGACAGGAGATGGATAACATGGGGAGACCAGCAGGAAGGACCATGGAATAATCGAGGTGGAAGCTGAGGGGTCCTGAGCTTACGCCAGGACAGAGCAGGAAGAGAGAAAGGGGCAGCTCTAAGGGACTTCAGGCCCAGCCTGGGCAAGGCGCGCATTATCCTGTGCCTCAGAACGTTTCTTGCAGGAGATGGGACTTCTGGAATCAATTGAATGCTGTGGGCTCTAAATTCAGATGAGATCGGGGGTTTTCAGGCTGGCATGGCCATAGACAGTGGGCTCTAAATGCAAAAGGCTCCTATAGTAAACGCCCAAGTTGATAGGTTTCTAGAAGATTAAGTTCGCCAAGCTCGGTTCCTTGCGAACAGTGAAGTGTGAGGGTTCTCTGAGCTTTCTGTTTGAGTCAATGAGGCAACAAACCTATTGTTGGAAAACGGCATCCTCCGGGGAGGGTGCTGGGGGGCTCTGGGCTCTTTATAGCACAGAACGCGCAGCCGTGGGTGGTCCAAACTCTCCACTTGGCTTTATTTATAATCCTAATTACACCCTCCAGGAAGAACAATTGCTGATCAACCCAGTTACAAATTAAAGTTAATAAAATGAAGAGACAGCAAGGAATGATCAATGCAAATGTGGCCAAATGCTGTGACCAGCCCCAGAGGAGCCTGTGGTGACGATCGGTGATGGCAGGGCCCTAGTTTCCTTGTCTCCTCACTGGGACGCTGGCCTGGCCCTCACCCCCTCCCCACCAGCATCACCTTCCTTGCCTCGGTGGCTCAGTCGACCTGTTGTCATCTCCCATCAGGGGCCAGTGGGCTTCAAGTTCCCCCGGTTCAGAAACGCATGCCATCTCCCATGGGTGCCCACCAGCGTCTCCCACTGCCTTCCCAAGGGGCCACATCCGCTGTGGGTGCCACCAAACGAGGCTGCTGGGAGCAGAGCTGTGAAAATCCAGGGACTGGAAACAGGACCTTCCCTTCTTCCTGACCTCTTCTGGTTCTCCCTTTCACGTGGGGTGCCTCTCCCTCCCCTTCACCTTTTTCTCCGCCCACCTCCCTCGCCCCACGGCTGACCCTGGATGTTCCCAGAGGGGCCCTGAGTCCCCTGGGTGTCCCAAATGGTCCAGCAGGCACTGCCCGCTTTGCTCAGCAGCTCGGGCAGCTTCAATACGGCCTCCAGATTTTGCTGACCTTGTTCATTCCTTTTTCTTTTTAAAGAGAGGAAACTGCAGAGGGAAAGTGGGGGACAGTCCTCTCCTCCCAGGCCCTGTCGGCTGTGCACTTGGCTCTTCTCTCCACCTCCCTCTGTCTCCTGCAACTACCTCCTGCTGAAACAATTACAGACAGTCAACTTTCCTACACCGGATGAATGGCTGTGGGTTACCTGGGAGGCCGCGGGGAGGATGTGGGGACTGGGCCACCTCTCTGCAGCTGTAGAAAAGGTGCACTAGTTGGAGTCCTACCTCTGACCCCTTTGCCAGCCCCCAGAACCCACCCATCTCTTGTGTACCAGCCCATCAGGGAAAACAGAAACCGGCCCTGCCACGGTGCGGGGCTGTCATCCCTGAGGGTTCTGGCTCATTTTTGCCTATTCCTGCCCAACTCTAAACTCTTGGCTTTGCTTCCCCAGCCCTGGCTCTCTGGACTAGGAGTTTCTATCCAGTTCTACTGGCGTTGGTCTCTTGGGTTTCCCAGATGGGCAGTGACGTGGCTCCCCCACTGGGATGCCCATTTTCTGCACTGCCTTCCTAAGCCATGTCCTAGCTCCAGCCCTGCCAACCCCAAACGTCTATATCAGGCTCTTGCCCTGTGCCCTGGGGAAGCCAGGCTAGACAACCCCAGTGAGGGGGTGGCAGAGTGACCAACCAGAGCAAACCAGCACTGCCTCCAGAGCTGGTCATGCCAGCGAGGGTGGGTGTCAAGACATCACCATCAGACTCCCAGGCTCTGACTCTGTGGGCGGCCCACCCACACCTTTTCGTGTCTGTTTACTCGCTGGCCTCACCCAGTAGACTGTGGGCTCTCAAGGGCAGGCCTATGTCTGAGTCACCACTATGTCCCCAGTGCCTGGTGCGGGTTCTGCTTCTCTGACCAAGTGTCTACTCCACAAAGAAACAGATGAACGGATGACTCTTCCTCCTTTATTCCCTGCCACGGTTCACGTCCTCCCCATTCACACAGGCTCAGATGACAAGCCTTGGAGTCATCGAGCCTTGTTGATTCTACCTCTTAAAATAGTTCTCCGACCAATTCCGACTATGTGTTTCTTTCCTGGTTACTTACAACTGCCTTTTGACGATTTTCTGGCTTCCTTTATAAACTCTTCCACCTGTCCATCTTCCCCATCGCCTCTAATCATGCCACTCTTCTGTTTAAACATCTCCATTTCTCACAAAATAATGTACAATTCCTTTAGACCCTTCGCGATTTGGCCCAACCTACTAATCCAGCCTATTTCTTGCTGCTTTCCTCTGCGGACCCTGTGAGCCAACCCTCGGAACCTCTCACTGTTCTTCTAGCAAGTTGTTCTTGTTCCAGCTCCACAGTTTGCATGTTCTATCCCCTGTGCAAAGGTTGCATTCCCAACTCTTGTCAATCTACTGAACTCCCTACTTGTGCTTTAAGACCCAGCTAACATGTCCCCTCCTCTACGACTCCTGGGAAGTCATCAGCTAGCCATCAGGCATTCCTTTATTATGCTTCTTATGGCCCTGCATGTGTCCCTAGCACAGAGTCCTGCTGTTCTCTGCTCCGTGTCTCTCTTGCCTGAGCACATAAGCTCCTTGGGGGCAGGGCCCGGGTCACATTCAGCTCCACATACCCAAGGCTGATAGAGAGCCTTGTGCATGGTGGGAGAGGCAGTGTACTACAGGCTCTGCGGCCTTGGGCAAGTCACTTACCCTCTCTGTCCCTCAGCTGGCTGCTCATCTATAAAACTGTCATAACGACAGTTCCTGCCCGAAGATTGTTGAGGATTAAATGAGTTACGACTTGTAAAGCAGGCAGAGCGGTGCCTCTCACATACTAAGCTCTCAATAAATGTCAGCTACGGTTATTAACTGTGGTTATGAAGTCCTCTGTGAATGTTTTTTTGAATGAATGAGCGAATGAGAGCCTGCAGAGTCCAACAAGGCACTTTTCCACCCATAAAGAACATTGTATACCAGACCCCTCTGTTAAGCTCGTCAAAACAAGACAATGCACCAAGTATGTTACCTGGCTCGGCAGTACCGTGTTCGTGGGTAACAATCTACCACTTCTTCAAGTAGGGCAGGAAGTGTGTGGTTGAGGAAAGATGCATGTGGGGAAAGTGCATCAGACTTGCGACACGAAGGAGGGGAAACGACTTATTCATAACCCCCCCAGGTTACTTTTGGGAAGGATGTGAATCCATGATTATGCGGCTGCTGAATTATGAGGAACCAGATGGCCAAGGGACCCAGTTTGAGGATATCCTTTAAGTGGAAAGAAATTTCTGCATCCAAAACACTTTAAAGACAATTGAATCTCAACCATTTTTTAGAGAGCAATCATTATTTTGACCTTGGTCCAAATTCTGGTCCTGTTGTTTACTATTTGTAAGATCCTGATATATCCCTGACTCCCCCTGATCTGTAACATGGAACTCCCACGCAGCTGTTGTGAGGTTGAAATATTAAATTAAGGGGCACAAGGGCAATATATGTAACCTTAACATTTGTACCCCCATAATATGCTGACATAAATAAATAAATAATAAACAAAAGAAAAAAAAGAAATATTAAATTAAATAATTTACATGTGATCATTTATATAATGTAAATGATCATAGCTGAGTACATATTTAGTATCTGAATCAATTTTGAAATTTATGCTGTATCTGGATCGAATAAAAATGATCACCTTCTAAGTAAGAGGAACATTGAGCCGTTGTAGGTGTATTTCTTATTCTTACATTCTAGCCAGCAAAAAAAAATTTTAAACTCAATACGTATTGTGGGGGCCGGGCGTGGTGGCTCACGCCTGTAATCCTAGCACTCCGGGAGGCCGAGGCGGGCGGATCGTTTGAGCTCAGGAGTTCGAAACCAGCCTGAGCAAGAGCGAGACCCCATCTCTACTAAAAAAAATAGAAAGCAATTAATTGGCCAACTAAAATATAGAAAAAATTAGCCGGGCATGGTGGCGCATGCCTGTAGTCCCAGCTACTTGGGAGGCTGAGGCAGAAGGATCGCTTGAGCCCAGGAGTTTGAGGTTGCTGTGAGTGAGGCTGATGCCACGGCACT
>CAUYPO010085842.1:0-56510 GCA_963574435.1 Cheirogaleus major
GCAGAAGTGGGATTGCTGGATCATATGGTAGTTCCATTTTTAATTTTTGAGGAACTGCCATATTGTTTTCCATAGCAGCTGCACTATTTTACATTCCCACCAACAGAGCACAAGGGTTCCAGTTTCTCTGTGTCCTTTCCCAACACTTGTGATTTTCTGTTTTATAAGAGTAGCCATCGTAAGGGGTATGAAGTGGCATCTCATGGTGACTTTGATTTGCATTTCCCTGATGACTCGTGGTGTTGAGCATATTTTTGTATGTTTCGTATGTTTGTTGGCCATTCATGTATCATCTTTGGAGAAATGTGTATTCAAGTCTTTTGCCCATTGTTTAATCTGGATACTTGGATTTCCTTTGTTGAGTTGTAGGAGTTTTTTAATTTTATATGTATATTCTGGATATTTACCCCTTATCAGATATATTTGAAAATATTTTCTCCCATTTTATAGGTTGCTTTCACTGTTGATTGTGTCCTTTGATGCACAGAAGTTTTTTAATTTGATATAGTCCATGTATCTATTCTTTCTTCTGTTGTCTGTACCTTTCTTGGTGTCATACCTAGAAATCATTGTCAAATTTAATGGAGAAGCTTTTCTCCTATGTTTTTTTCTAGGAGTTTTATAGTTTTAGGTCTCATATTTAGGTCTTTAACCCATTTTGAATTATTTTTTATATATGGTGTAAGGTAAGGGTCCAACTTCATTGTTTTGTGTGTGAATATCTAGTTTTTCCAATACTATCTGTTGAAGAGACTGTCCTTTCCACATGGAATGGTCTTTTATTTTTATCTTTTTCTTAAATTTATTTTTTACTGCTCCACTCCACTCAGCTGAATGGTCGTGACACCATTATCAAAGATCACCATGTTTGTGACAGTTTATTTCTGGGCTGTCTATTCTAATCCATTGGTCTATGTGTTGGTCATTATGCCAGTCCCATGCTGTTTCGATTACTATTAATACATTTTGAAATCAGAAAGTGTGAGTCTTCTAACTTTTTTCGTCTTTTTCAGGATTGTTTTGGCCATTCAGCATTCCTGGAGATTCCATGTAAATTTTAGGGTGGATTTTTCTATTTAATATTTAAAAATTAGTTTTATCAGTTAGAATTAAAAATTAATATTATTTTTAATAGACAAATCATAACTGTATACATATAAGGGTGATGGAATTCAATGTGATGTTTTGATAACTTATAAGCAACAGGGACCTGACTATAGTAGCTCAAGCAAAATAATAGTCTAATTCTTTTGGGCATTAAAAAAAAAAGTCTGGAAGCAGGCAGCTAGGTCTTTGTGCAAATTAGAAAAGTGCCCTGTTCTCAAGAGACTTTATTTCCACCTGTTGGAAAATTGTTGTAATCTGTTGATTTTGTTAGAATCAAACATTCCACTACTATAGCCCAGAAAATTGTCACAATACACATGTACACAGGTGCACATCTGCAGTGTGCACCACATGAATGGTGAGCCTTCAGATGTCGTCCCTTCCCCAGTCCTGGGAGGTGGGTCAGTGCCAAAGCATCGCAAGGCCCCAGGTCCCTTCTGTGTCTCTGCTTCACTGTCCCTGGCACTTAGCTCCAGCCTCGGAATCCAGTGTTCAGGCAGGAAGAAGAAGGAGAGGGGAGGGGAAAATTGGTCCCCTTCCCACCAATCTGAAGCCCCCATTGGAGAAAATTTATGCACCTCCACTCAAGGAGACCACAGCTTAGATTTTACTGGCCACTGCTAACTGCAAAGAAGGCTAAGAATTGTATTCTTTTACCCGAGCACATCACAACCTAAAACACAGAGTTGTGTAAATAACCCCTCACTGTTGGCAACGTTAGAAGCACAAGTGACTTCCACATAGAAATTCCAGTTCCACTTTCTGCTGAAAACATGAACAAGGTAGCAACACTGGGCCCGTGTTCCTACATGCTAACTATTGGCCAGTGCTGAGTGGTGCCTATTCCATTTTATTTTCAAAGTTTTAAAATTAAAATTTAATTTTTTTTTTTTTAAACAGGCAGTCCATTCCTGTGGTTCAGAATTCCAAAGGTGAGCCAGGCATGGTGGTTTGTGCCCGTAATTCCAGCAACTCGAGATGTCGAGGAGGGAGGATCGCTTGAGCCCAGGAGTTCGAGACCAGCCTGGCAACATAGTGAGACTCTGTCTTTACAAAACTTTTTTTAAAATTAGCTACATGTGGTGGCATGTGCCTATAGTCCTAACTACTCAGGAGCCTGAGGAGGGAAGATTGCTTGAGTCCAGGAGTTCGAGGCTGCAGCGAGCTATAATGGTACCACTGGACTCCAGCCTGGGTGACACAGCAAAGCCCCGTCTCTAAAAAACGAAACAAAACAAAAACAAAACCCCACAAATTTCCAAAGGTGCTAGAAGTTATACACGGAAAAATCTCCCACCCCATCCTCAGCCACCGAGTTCCTGTCCCAAGGCATGTTCATCATCAGTTACCCAAAGATTTCCCATGCATCTGCAAGCAAATACACGTCTATGCGTATTTCCACCCCTCCTTTTTTACATAAATGGTATAATTCTGTACGCTGTTTGCATCTTGCTTTTTTCATATGAAAGTGTATCTTGGATATTGGTATCATTACCCCAAAACCTTGCCAATTCATTTTTTTTTTTAAGATTTAGAAGTATTTTATTTTTTGAGAAATTTTGAGAAATGACAAAAAAAATTGGAACTAGTTTTAACAATCTCTGAACATTTTAAATTCTAGATTTGCTTATTTTGAAACTCACTTCCAAACAAGATGGAATAAAAATAATACACATGTACTCTAACACTGCTGAAGTAGTTTAAACTTGCCAAGACATATTCTTTTGTACTGGTTTCCTTGAAGAGTCGCCAGGTCATTATTTTTACCTGTTGCCAGTAGCCTCTTTAAAAACAAAAACAAAGGACCTACTGTCGAAATCGCTCTCAGGTGTGTGCCCTGCCAGCCAACGCCTGTCCCCCGCAGCTTCTCCGCACCCCACGCCCCCGCGGAGCTCGGAGGCCACCCGGCTGACTGCCCCTGGCCCAGGCGCTCCGCTTCCTCGGTGGGGAGTAGCTGACCGAGCCCCCGGCACGGAAGCTGTGCTTGTAAGGATGGCTTATGTGCTGCTTCGGGTGTTATTCTTTCTGGGCCTGGCTCTTTGCATGTTCCTTACTGCCTGCCCTCTTTTTGTTCATGCTCTTGCTCTTTGTGGGAGGGCAATATGTTCTTAATTGTGTTAATTAGAAATCTTTTATTTGCACCAGCAAGAGGACACTTCATCCAACCCATAGGTCCCATTGTTTCTGCTCTTGTCTTCCCACGTTTTGCCTCCTTAAGCAGTTCTTCTATTGCTTTCCTCTCCAGCTCCTGGTCCTCTTCCATCGAGGGGGCGGTTTCAGGATCTCAGGAGGTGCTGGCGGGCCGAGGCTCTGCCTCATCTAGCGAAACGTGTAGGAGAAGCAGGAAGGAGCCAGGAGGGCCAATTCTTTTTTATAGCTGTATAGTATGCCATAGTATGGATGGACCTTAACTTGTTCTCCAGTGATAGACGTTTAGATTGTGTTTAATAATTTACCAAAAGAAGCTGTGATGAATCATCTTCTATATAAGTCATTCAGCATACGTGGGAGGATCTCTGTATAATGAATCCCTAGAAGTGGAGTCACTTGGTCAAAGTGAATGTGCATGTGTGATTTTGATAGATAGTGACAAATTCCCCTTTGGTGGCGGGGCAGGGGGTAGGGGGATGGACCAGCTGACACTCCCACAAGTGGTGGCCCACAGTGCCTGTTACCCCACATCCCTGCCAGCTCAAGTGCTATCAGACTCTTTGTTCTTTTGCAAAACTGTCAGGTAAAGATTGCAGTCTTACTGTGGTTTGAATTTACATTTCTTGTATTGTAAAAATATTTTCTTTTTTCTTTCTTTCTTTTCTTTTCTTTTGAGACAGGGTCTTGCTATGTTGCCCAGGCTGGTCTTAAACTCCTGGACTCAAGGATCCTCCCACCTCAGCCTCCCAAGGAGCTGGGATTACAGGCATAGCCACCGTGCCTGACTGTATTATGAAAATAGATGAGCATCTTTTCATATGTGTAAGCATCATTTATATTTCCTTTTCTGTGATCTATCTGTTCATGTCCATTGCCATATTTTTGGAATAGTCTTTTTCTTATTTATTTCACAAGCGGCAAATATATTTTCTCTGTCACTTATTTTTTTAAAAAACCTGTTTCTGAAGTATAATATGCACAGCATAGTGAGAATTCAGAAGTGTGCAGCCTGATGGGTTTTCCTAAAGTGGGGTCTCCTGGCTCACTTGTCATTTAACACCGTTAACACGCATTGCGGTTTCCAGGAGAACATTTTTATTTTTACATAGTTGAGGTTGTCAGTCTTTTATTTTATGATTTTTAGGTTTGCTTAGGCCTTTACCATTCTGAGATTTAAAAAAAAGAATTCTGACATGGGTGCCAGGTGTGGTGGCTCATACCTGTAATCCTGGCACTTTGGGAGGCCGAGGCAGGAGGATCACTTGAGGCCAGGAGTTTGAGACCAGCCTGAGCAAGAGCAAGACCCCATCTCTACTAAAAATAGAAAAAAATTAGCTGGGCATGGTGGTGCGCACCGATAGTCCCAGCTACTCAAGAGGCTGAGCCCAGGAATTTGAGGTTGCAATGAGCTAAGATGATGGTACTGCACTCCAGCCTGGGTGACAGAGTGAGACCCTGCCTCAAAATAAATAAATAAATAAATAAAAACACTCACATGATTTATTTTAACATTGTTGCTATTTTATTGCTTACATTTAAATCTTTCGTGTCATTTATCCTGGTATAAGGTGTGAGGTATAGAGTAACCTTATTAGTAATTTTTTCATATGGCTACACCTTGTCCAAATGCCCATTTATTGCGTGACCCACATTGTCCTTGCTAACCGGAAAGGGCGCTATATCCTATACTAAATCCCCGTTTGGATGTTCTGGTCCATTCCGCTAACGGCCGTCCATTTGTGGGCCATTTTAGTTGGTGTCTCCTGGTTTACTGAGCAGTTCTGTGCTGCGCGATTCACATGTAAGTTGCGGTAGTTAACAGTTCGGATACTGACTCAGTTGCCGTCTGAACCTGAGCGAGTGGTGTCATCTGTCTGCCTCAGTTTCTTCGTCTCTAACGTGGGGCTGATCATAGTACCTACCTCACAGAGTGGTTGAGAGGGTTCAGTAATTCACTGCATTATGTAAAATGCTTAGAGTGACGTCTGGCATATGACACGCACTAGGTCAATGTCAACCATTTATTTAAGGCCATTTTTTAATGCTCCCTTCAGCCTGTGATGTAGAAAGTATTGTTGGCCTCATTTTTTGGATGAGGAAACTGAGGCTTGGAGCCACGAAAGGACTTGCCCAGGACCTTGGTGACGGGTGGCAGGGTTCAGAGACGGGTTTCACCCATTCCCGAGTCCCGTGTGCGGGAGCCTGGCCACCTCGTGCAGTTGGGGCTCTCTGAGTTCTCACGGGCAGGACGAGGCCTTCTCTTCCTCCCTCTCCGCCAGCCTAGCACGGCTGTGGCTGATCCCCGAAGAGGAAATGTCGCAGGAGGCCCCACCAGCTGAGGGGGGTGGGATGAGGCTTCTGTGTAAAAGGCCCCAGGGGTTGAGGGAGCTGGAGCCGCAGCAGCTCAGCCCCTCCCTGCCGGCCTGTTGAGTCTCTGGGGAGACCCCAAGTCTCTGCCTGGGCAGCCCCGGGGCCCTGGAAGGAGACACCTGCTCCTGGCCCATCACTCACCAGCAGGGGGACCTGGGTGAGGCCTTCATCCTTCTGAGCCTCAGTGTCCTCATCTGTGAAATGGGTAGGTTGTAGCAGGGCTTCAGGGTGCGTGCCTCGAGGGTTGGCGTGGAGAGTGGCTTTGAGATGGCAATGCTCTGTTTCCCACCAGCCCCCACAAAAGCAGCTGGGAGTGAAGACAGAGGCCCAAACTGCCAGTTCAAAGGCTCCTGTGCCAGGTGTGAGGCAGACAGGACCAGGGAGCATGGGCCAAGGGGGAGGAGGGGTTGCTCCTGCCAGCAGGAGAGGAAGCAGCTGGAAGGGGAGCATGGTGGGGGGTGCTGAACTTCTGATCTCTACCTCTGCTTGCAGCCAGTCCAGGGGGCAAGTGGGTGGGGCAGAGGGCAGAAGGCAGGAGAGGAAATACAGAGGAAGGGTCCCCCAGGGAGTTTGGGGTATTTGAGGGAAAGGCAGACCAGCGATCCTCTCTCTACCTGCAGTTTGCTGGGTCGGGTCTTTAAAGACAAATCCAACCCCACAGGTTGGGCTGCCAGATCCGGCAAATAAAACTGCAGGACACAGTGTGAGGGACACACACAGAGACATTATTTGCTGCTCGTCGGAAATGCCTGTGCATGGTGCGGAGGTTTTCCAGAAGTTTCTGCAGGCTCCAATGGGGACACAGAAGGTAGCTGGGGGGACATGACCTTGTAGCTGAGGGCTGGTCCCAACCCAGCATCAAGCAGGAGCAGGAGGCTGGAGGAGACTGAGCAACAGCAAAACGAAGAGAAAAGCCTCGAAGCTGCAAGAGAAACCACAGCGCTCCCACCGCCTTGCTGCCGCAGCCAGGGCAGGTGGGAGGTGGGGGAGCAGCACACCAGCCCGCGCTCCGTCCAGACTCCCTCTGCCCTCCTCCAGCACCCAGCCACGCCAGTGGGCTCCCACCCCGTGGCCTAGGGGCCAAGGCTGTCCCAGAGGCCAAGCAAAGAGGAAGAAACAACATCGTGACAGTCCTTGTAAAATGGCCGGGACCCAGAATCTTCAATATAACTGAAAAAAAAATCAGCAATTTGGACCGAATTTACCCAAACATGCCTCGATTATGGTGTCAGAGGTGGTGAGGGTCTGAGAGAGGGAATTCTGTTTGGTTGGGAAACAAGGTTGTACTGTTTTCTAACACGCCTGTGGCCGGTCCTGCTTGCTCCGGGTTGAGCACTCGGCGTGGCCGAGACACCCCGTCCCTGATGCTTGGGCAGAAGCGGGGCCTTGAACTGGACTCGAACAGCCAGGCAGGGCCTGGAGAGCTGTTTCTCCCGAGACCCAGGCCCCGAAGTCACAGGGGTGGGAGGGTAGAGCTGACACCATAGGGCCAGAGCTGCTTGTTCTTACCCAACTATCACCCCCACAGCGTGACACTGGGCCAGCCCTGTCTTAAGAGCTTTGTAAGTATCAATTCAGTTAGTTCCCGTAACAGCTCTCAGAGGGAGACTATTTATTGTTATCCCCATTCGGCCAACAAGGGCGCTGACTGCCAAGAAGTCCAGCGTCACACCCTGAAGGCTCGGCCCAGCCTGACCGCTCAGTGAGGGAGGGGGCTTGTTGCCATGGTGATGATCAGGCGTGTGGGATGAGCGACAGCATTTTCTTTTCTTTTCTTTTTTTTTTTTTTTTGAGACAGAGTCTCACTCTGACACCCGGGCTAGAGTGCCGTGGCGTCAGCCTAGCTCACAGCAACCTCAGACTCCTGGGCTCAAGCGATCCTCCTGCCTCAGCCTCCCGAGTAGCTGCGACTACAGGCACGCACCACCATGCCCGGCTAATTTTTTCTATATATTTTTAGTTGGCCAATTAATTTATTTCTATTTTTAGTAGAGGCGGGGTCTCATTCTTGCTCAGGCTGGTTTCAAACTCTTGATCTTGAGCGATCCTCCTGCCTTGGCCTCCCAGAGTGCTAGGATTATAGGTGTGAGCCACTGCACCCGGCCCACAGCATTTTCTTGACATCCTGTTGGTCCCAACTCTTTCCCTGCCCAGCTGTCAACTAGGGCTGGAGTGCAGCCCTCAGCCAAGGTTCAAGGGCAAGGCACTACGTCCCGGGTCTTTCAGTCAATAAATAGGACGTGTGTTGAGTCGTTCTCTGGGGCAGGCCCTGTTCTCTGGGACAAGCATGGGAAGAGGACGCCACTTCTGCTCTTGCAGAGCACTTGGTCCAGAGGAAGAGACAGACACAGTTACAAGCCCGTGTGACCAGTGCTATGAAGAGCCGAGTTTATTGAGTGTTCCCTGTGGGCCGGTCCCTTTATAAGCACATGGCCTGGCCGTCTCTTCCTCCTCACAACAACCCCTTGAGACAGCATTGCCCCATTTTATAGAGAAGTAAATGGAGGCTCCAACAGGTTCAGTCATTTGCCTGTGGTCACAGCAAGCAAATGGCAAATATGGGACTCACACCCAGCAGGGCTCTATGGGAGCACATCCCAGAGGACTTCCCAGAGGAGGTGAAACCTCCCCCCCTCCTGAGGTTGTACAGAAAGGATTGGTTCAGAGAAGGGGCAGGCTGTTTCAAGCAAAGGGAAGTGCCTGTAAAGTCCAGGAGGTGGCCAGCCTGGCACTCTAGGGGAGCCGCGGCTGGTGTGGTGCCTGGCCTAGCGCCCCCCTGTGGTCAGCAGAGCTGGTGCCCACCTACCCCTGCCCCAGTTCAGGGGCTTTGGCTGGGCTGGGCTCAAGGGGCAGGACAAGGCCCAAGGCAGGACTCCACCTGGCCTGGCCCTGGGGACAGTGTTGGTGCAGGAACACCAACCGTGGAGGGCGGGTCAGGGTCTTGTGGTGACTCTGTGCACAGACTTCCTGAGTTCCACTCCCTGCCCTGTCCTCTGCTGGCGCTGTGCCCTTGGACTAGCCACTTTCCCTTTCTGAGTCTCAGTTGCCCCATCTATAAAATGGGGACAATAGTACCTCCCGATGCTATTATGAGGATTAAATGTCTTAATAGATGCAAAGGGCTTAGAGCAAGGCTGGAAGTAAGCACCTAGTGTCAGCCGTCATTGGTCCTGAGCCAGCACTTGCAAGTGCTCTGCTTTCCTCAGGGGGAGGGGAGCCTAAGGGTGCCTTCGCAGGGCTATTGTCATCCCAGACACCCTGCTGACACCTCAGGATCAGGCCTCAGGCTCTTCATTAGGGCCAGTGCCAGCCCTGACAACTTCACACTTCAGGCCTGAGTCCACTGGGGGTGTCACAGGCGGCTCCCGGCAGCCGGGGGAGGGGTGGGAACCAAGAGCAGCGGTGACTAAGACGGGAACCCGAAATGCACTCGCATGTACGCCTCCCCCGGGGAGGTGGGTTCTCTCACTGTGGCTCGTGGGTGACTCATGCGGGGGCAGGTACGGAAGGTGTCGGGACACGGGGGTGGCACACCTCAATCCCAAGAAGCAGGTGGTGCGGTGGATACGGAGGGCTGGTGGTATCTCCCGGATTCTGGCAGTTAGGGGGATAGGCCCTGTGACCGGGAGGCCTGGAGTCAGAAAGACTTGGGTTCAAATTCCAGTGCTGTTAGCTGTGTGACCTTGGGCAAGTAACTTCTCCTCTCTGTGCCTAGTTTCCCCATCTGTAACATCTGGTTAATGGGGTCCTCAAACTTTTTAAACAGGGGGCCAGTTCATTGTCCCTCAGACCGTTGGAGGGCCGTTGGAGAGTGCGGCGCACATTCCACACATGCGCACTGTGGGCCTGGAACCAGTCGCCTGCTAAGCAGGACGGGCATCGTCGGCAAAAACACCCGGCGGGCTGGATAAATGTCCTCAGTGGGCCGCATGTGGCCCGCGGGCCGTAGTTTGAGGGCCCCTGGATCCCACATCTACATCCTGGTTAAATCCACTTCCTAGCACTAAACCTATCGTGCTCTTGGGGACTCCCACCTCAAAGACGGCTGTGGCTCCATCTTGCCCAACAAAGTGCAGCCTGCTTCTCTTGGGGCGGCAGGGGAGGGACAAGGAGGAGACATGTTTGTGGAATATCTGCTCTGGAGCCTTTGGCTTATTTCGACTTCACACAAACCTATTTTACAGCTGAGTAAACCAGCTTCCACAGGTGCCAAGTTGCCCAGGGCCACACTGGGACAGAGCTGGGCTTCAAACCCTCATCTGTCCCATGCTCCAGAGTCTATCTCAGCTGCCCACACAGTTTCACTCAGTCAGTAAACGGCAGGAGCTGAAATGTGAGCACGTTTTTATTACACAGACGAACAGAAGAGGAAAGCAGAGAAAACCACAAATTGTACTGCAGGGTCTCAGCTCCTTGCAAGTAACACGCAGCGACAAAATCTGCCTGCTCTTGCACCGCAGCACTGGAGTTAGGGCAAGGCGGGTGTGTCTCCCTCTCCCTTGCCCTTCCAGCCAAGATGAACCTTGGTGACATGGTAAGTTATAAATGTATCTTAACTTGGCTCTTAAGTCTTCATTCTGTGTGTCCTAACTTACATATATGTTGCATGCCATTTTTATATGTATAAAATTGTTTGAAAAGGCACCAGCCCCTGATGGTTTCAAAGATACATTGACAACCTGAGACCTGAGCATGAGCAAGACCCCAATTCTACAACAACAAAAGAAAAATTAGCAGGTCATGGTGGCCTCTGCCTGTAGTCCCAGCTGTTCCAGAGGCTGAGGCAGGAGGATCACTCGAGCCCAGGAGTTTGAGGTTGCAGTGAGCTGTGATGATGCCACTGCACTCTACCCAGGGTGACAGAGCAAGACCTTGTCACAAAAAAAAAAAAGAATTGCCCTAATCACCAGATAGTTTAAAGTGAAAAAAATAAAGGTAATTCCAATGCTACCTAAACTATTCTAGATCATGGAAAAAGATGAAACTCAGATTTATTTTATAAAGGCAAGCATGACCCTAATATAAAAATCTGATAAACATGGTAAACCAACAAACAAATTGCAACAAGAACAAAAATAAAGGACAAACCAAGAAGAGGAAATCGCAGATCAATCTGCCTATGATTTGGATGTAAACATTCTAAATAAAATGTTAGTCAATAAAATATAATTGTCTACGAAAAGAATAATGTACCTTGAGCAAATAGAGTCTATTTCAGGACTGATCAAGTGATTGATCAACATAATCGTGTACAGAACACTAAAGGGGAATGATGGTGTGATTACGTCAATAGATGTGGAGAAGTCAGTTGGAAAATTCAACAGCTTTTTCTAAAAAAAAAAAAAAAACCACCAAAAAAGGGAGTAATGGGCAGGTGGACTGTAGTCCCAGCTATTCCTTGGGAGGCTGAGGTGGGAGGATCGCTTGAGCCCAGGAGTTCGAGACCAGCCTGCAAAGCATAGCAAGACCACCCACCCCCATCCATCTCTTAAAAAAGAAACTGAAAAAAGGGAATAAAAATAAGCAATTTAAATATGACAATGGTTCTTTGCCAAAATCTAACAGCAAACATCATACCAAAACCATTTCCTTCAAAATCAAAACAAAACAGTATCTTGGAGCTTCTACCAAACACTCCAGAATAAAAAAATGAAATACTATGGAAAAAGAAGAGACAAGAAAATTTGATACTTAAGAAATCATTGGCTAGAAGTGGAAAAAGGAAAACATTTCATTCACATTCATATTATTGGGGGACACATTAAGCAGGGAAGGTGCACGCTCTCTATGAATAAAAACATGTGTCGAGGACAAAGAGTTAGAGGCTGGCATCATAAAATGGGAGACTTAAAACCTCAGAAAAATACGAATGTCCCCAAATGCAATTCCAATTAAAATACCAGCAGGGACCTTTTTAAAATTAGATAACATAGGAGGCTGGGCGGGGTGGCTCACGCCTGTAATCCTAGCACTCTGGGAGGCCGAGGCGGGAGGATAGCTCAAGGTCAGGAGTTCGAAACTAGCCTGAGCAAGAGCGAGACCCCATCTCTACTAAAGAATAAAAAGAAATTAGTTGGCCAACTAAAAATATATAGAAAAAATTAGCCGGGCATGGTCGGGGAGGCTGAGGCAGAAAGATTGCTTGAGCCTAGGAGTTTGAGGTTGCTGTGACTTAGACTGGCGCCATGGCACTCTAGCCCGGGCAACAGAGTGAGACTCTGTCTCAAAAAATAAAAATTAGATAACATTATATTAAATTTTATATGGAAAATGTCAAAAATATGCACCCAGAGGAATAAAATAGGAAACTGAGAAATGGCAACTAGCATCTATGGGAATTTAAACCACGACAAAAGTGGAATTTCAGGCAGAAGAGGACAGTTTACTTAGTAACAGATGCTAGCACAACTAGCCATCCATCTGGAAGAAAGAGAGAAAGAAAGTTGGATCTAGCTTCACACCATATGCATAAGTAAATCACAGGTGAATTAAAGGCTTAATTCTTAGAGGCTTAAGTCTTCGAGGAAGACTTAGGAAACTATACTTATAACTTGGGGATGGGGGAAAATTTTAAATCAAGAAAACCAGGCTGGGTGCGGTGGCTCACACCTGTAATCCTGAGGTCAGGAGTTCGAGGAGACCAGCCTGAGCAAGAGCAAGACCCAGTTTCTACTAAAAATAAAAAGAAATTAGCCAGACAACTAAAAATAGAAAAAATTACCCAGGCCTGGTGGCACACACTTGTAGTCCCAGCTACTCGAGAGGCTGAAGCAGGAGGATTGCTTGAGCCCAGGTGTTTGAGGTTGCTGTGAGCTAGGCTGACGCCAAGGCACTCTAATCCAGACGACAGAGTGAGATTCTGTCTCAAAAAAAAAAAAAAAAAAAAGAGAGAAGAGAAAAGAAAAGAAGCCCAGAAATCACCAAAAATCTTTTAGATGAATCTATGTTAAAAGTGAAGGGGAAAATTATGGGAAGATCTCTACGTAGAGTTAAAGATGACTTGTATTTGCAAATACGGCAGATCAATAGTCCATACCTGTGCCAAAGAACAGGCCTTACAGATTGACAGCCTAAAAGAAAAATGGCGTAGGGTATGAAAAGGCAATTCACAAAAGAGCAGATCCAAACAGCAAACAAATACACAAACAATGCTCTACCCACCAGTAATCAGGGAAACACAAATTAAGTTGCCAATGGGATTGCACTTTATACCCATCAGGGAAGCAAAAATCAAAGAGCTTTGGACTTTTGGGGGAAGCATACTCTCCTATAGTTCTGATGGAAATGCAAATCCTAGCAGGCATTTTAGAAATCAGTCTGACAATACTCAACAAAAATATTTTTTTGCAAGGTCTCAAAGAAGTGATTTCTTATGTCCCCTTTACCGGGCACAGGAGAATACACTCCACCAAAACAAGAGCTTAAACCACGTGAGAGGAGCATAATGCCATATAGGAACAGGAGATTTGACATAGGAAAGAGGGGAGGGGACTCTGTGGGGATGAGAATGACTCCGAGATGACACTGTGCAACTGGACTGGGGACAGTGGCTCATATTGGAGCAGGGCAGGCGGCTCCTGAGGGATTTTTTTCAAGAGGATGAAATTCATAAGCCACTTAATGCAACTGAACATCTTGAGATACGATGTAAACAGCTGGTGGAGAGTTTGGGGTTGAATTAATTAATGATAAGGACATAGAATATTCTAAACAAACAAATAAAAAAAGAAAATTAGTAAACCTAGGGAAACAAAAGCACAGAAAGGAAGAGAATCATAATTTACAACATGGCTTGGTAGAGTTTACAGGTTGTAATAATGTTCGCTAAGGTTCTTGGATGAGTAGATTAATGTTTTTCATCAAATTTAGGAAGTTTTCAGTCATCATTTCTTCCATTTTTTACTTCCCCAATACATTTTTTTTTTTTTTTTTGAGACAGAGTCTCACTCTCTTGCCTGGGCTAGAGTGCCGTGGCATCACCGTGGCTCACAGCAATCTCAAACTCCTAGGCTCAAGCGATCCTCATGCCTCAGCCTCCCATCTAGCTGGGACTACAGGCATGTGCCATGACACCTGGCTAATTTTTCTATTTTTAGTAGAGATGGGATCTCACTCTTGCTCAGGTGGTTTCCAACTCCTGAGCTCAAGTGATCCTCCCGCCTTGGCCTCCCAGAGTTCTAGGATTACAGGTGTGAGCCACCACACCCGGCCGGTAGGGCCATCCTTAAAGAAGATGTCTACCGCAATACTTTTCGTTTCCTAAAACACATACGTATGTAGGTAGAAATGAAGGAAAATAAGGAAAAATACAGAGGCAGTTCTGCCCTGTCTGCAAAGAAGCAACCCAGTTATTTTATAAAACTGAACCTTCTTGTACCCTGTAAAGATACACAACTATTAGGTACCAATAATAATTTAAAGTAAAACATTAAAAATAGAAAAAAGAAGTGAGTCTTTTCGGCTACACTTCTACCCTTAGTCCGAAAAGATATTTTTCATGAAAATTTCATATGGAAGCCGTGAAAAAATGTTAGGGCTGAGATCCTCCCTGACTTCCTTGAAGCCAAGGCAGTAACAGATTGCTAAGATGTGCCTTGCAGCCCCCATAGCTGAAAGTCGAGTGACATCAGGATGCACTTTAGTGATGGCACTTTGGGGAGGTAGTGGGTGTCAAAGTGGCATCTGATAATCAAAGAGACAAGAAACTGAGTGAAGAATAAGCACAATAGCTCAGGACAACTTTGCAAGGTCCAGAACATCTTTCACCTGTGCCTCTTCGTATAGGTTAGCTTTTGCTTTGTAACAAACAAGCACAAACCCACAGTGGTGCACAAAAATAAGTGCGTATAGTAGCTCAGGTGTCTGGAATGGGCTGGAAGTGGTTAGGATGCACTGCTGATCGTGGCTGGGTTCATTTGCTTGTCTGAAGGTCGTCTGGCCAGTCCACTGATGTAGATTGGTTTCAGCTGGGATGACTGGGTTAACACAGCTGTGATCCATACAGCTGCCATGCTGCAACGCACTAGCCCAGGCTTGGCCTCATGAGGATGCAGAGAGTGGGAGCCCCATGTTTGACTCCAGGTTGAAGAGATGGGGCAAGTCGTCCTGCCCATGGTGGGAAGGCTCTGCAAAGTGACACGGCAAAGGGAATGGGTACAGGGAAGTTGAAGAGTTCTGGCCAAATGATGCACCTGCCACACCTGACCTGATTTCCCACTGGAGAATACCCTCTTAGTCAATTACTTTGGGTGGGGCTCCAGCTCAGAGGTGGAGCATATGACAAAGGCCTCACCCAATCTGAGAACTATGTTGCCCAGCCCATGGCGACTGGATCAGTGATGGATGTTCAGGACCCAGTCAGAGCTGACCAAGCACAAGGCAAATACTAACTGGGACAGGAGGCTGGGAAAGGGACTCTCACGGGGCCACTGGTAGCAGTCCCACATCACTAGGAGAGAGGAAGACGTCTGAGAAAGAAAGTCAGCCCAGAGGAAGGAGAGCACATAGACAGACCTGTCCTGGTGTCGAAGTTTAAAGCCCTGCATTAAGCTGCATCAAAAGTTGGTCCCTCTCCTGGACTTTTCCTTTTCAAACATGCCGGCTGGATTGGTTCTACAGTCATTTGAGACCAGATGAGTGCTGGTGAGTTCAGCAGTCATCTCAGTATCAGTCACAGAGGGCTCAGCAGCTTCCGGTGATCAAGGTTACTGGTATTGCTCAGGAGCTGTTATAGGGCTTGGTGGCTCATGGGTCTTGGTGGCTCAGGGGTCTCACAGATCAGGTTTCCCTGGATACCGGTTGGAATTCTTTTATTTGCAAGTAATGGACACCAAACTCAAATGAACTCATGAGAATATATTGGTTCATGTATGTGAAAAAGCTTTTTGAATCTAATTTCAGACATGGATCCTTGTGTTCAAACGATGCCATCAGAATCCAACTCTCCTCATCTCTTGGCCCTGCCTCATTTACTCTGTGTTGACTTCATGCTTGGCCAAAATCTCCCCTCGTGATGGCAAAGACAGCCACCAGCAGGTCCACATGCTCAGCAACTCGAATGAAAGAACACTTTCCCCCTACTAGGGGTAGAAAAAGGCCAGGTGCTACCTGACGGGTTGTGTGTCCGTGCCTGAGCCCACAGTTGCGCTGATTGCGGCCGCCCCACAAGGAGGAGTGGAGCGGAGGGAGGTTCAGCTGAGCCACATGGCTCTAGAACATGGGAGGGCTGGTTCCCAAAGGAAGCTTAGGATGCTATGACCCCAAAGAAGGGGAAGTGAATGCTGAACACGCAAAGATGCAGATATCCACTACGTCTCATATTATTCTTATCATCTTGTGGTCCTTGTTACATTTTTAATGAACTGTGACCCCAAATTTTCCACCTTCTACCATCAATCACCCTGTTGTCCTTTAACATTGGAATCAAATGACTTGAGCTCCGTTACCGCATACTAACCAAGCCCCTTCCACGATCTCTCTGGGGATTGCCAAAGTGGGGCTTACTGTCTTCCGAGTCAGGCCATGCCCAGCCTACTTCCTGGCTATCCCTGTATGCCCTTGGCCCCTGGGGCCGCTGTTCTTTTTCTGTGCTTCTTTGGCTCCAAATCGAAACCTCTGAATCCCTCGCTTGCCCCAAAGCTCTACTGACGCCAGGCTGGGTGATGAACATTCTCTTCCCCTCTGCTACCAGTAAAGACCTCTCAATTACGATTCTTACACCCACGTTTCCACCCTAAACCGACACTAGATGGGTGTATAGGTTTTGACATTTTTGAGAGAGAGAGAGATGCCATGTGGGGACTCTCCCTTAGCGATGCACATGGAAGTCGCGTAATCATCTACTTCGCTGTGTGAGAGTAGGATGGGATCTTTGGGGCTGCTCACCTTGGCATGCTTACCTGTCACTGGTGAGGAGTGGGAAAATCTGCAGGGGGCTCAAGGAGCACCTTGGGGGAAAGAAATCAAGACTACAACGATCCCCTTTCCTTCTGAAGTTCAACGCTATTGGAATCTTTCTGGTGGACTGAATTGGTCCAGATGGAAGACTATGGACCGGAAAGGACACTAAGCGCCCTCAAGAAGTAACTCGCTGTGACCAAGGGGAGGTGACCCAGGCTAAACTAAAGGACCTAAGGGGAAACAGGAGTAGGTCTGATGCAGCACGTGGGTGAGGCTGGAAACCCTTCTGGTCTAAGCCATTGGTGTGGTACCGCAAAGGCTTGGTCCCCTAGACGATGCGTGAAGCTGCCTAATGAAGTTCAGCCCCGATACCAGAGGCAGAAGACGCGATTATAGGAAGCCACCGCCCCCTAGTGGCAAGTCCTGGCATTCTGTGACACGTTGTGGGTGCTAGAGAGGTGACGTTTGTACACCAAGCTGGGGAACCCGTCATGCTGTTTGTGCGTGTACATTTCAATCTACCCCTTAAAAAACCCACTAAATTCACTACTAACCATTGCCCCTAGGTATCTGCCCTTATCATTGCAGAGAAGTTGCAGACGCTTTGAGTTTTTCTTTAACATATCCTAGATGAAATTTTTGGGTAGGAGTCCTTCCACCTCTGATCTGGTTAGGATGGGGCTTTTTCCCTCTTTTCATCCCCGCCCCCCACTTCATAGTTATGTAACCTATTTAATGTCTGTTTTCCTCTCTAGAAAGTAAGTTTCAAGTGGTGGAATACGGATTGTTTGTCTTGTTTATTGCTGTATCTTCAGCCCCCAAAATAGTACTGGGCAGTCATTCATTAATTTGACAAATTGCCACAGAGTGCCCATCACATGCCAGGCCCTGTGCTAGGCATGGGGGGTGGCAGAGAATAGCAGTTTGCCAAATACTGTGTCTGCTTTTATGGGACTTCTGTTCTGGTTGAGAGAGATGCGTAACAAACAGGTACGTGGTACTGCAAGTGGTGCTGAATGCTCAGTGTGTAATGAAGCAGGCTAAAGGGGCTTCTACTCCACCGAGGCTGGTCAGGACTTTTTCTCTGACCCTCTGGCATTTGAGCAGGCACCTGAAGGGAGGGAGGGCCCCCTGGGGAGAGTTGGGAGAGTCCAAGGCAAAGGTAAAGCCCTGAGGTGAGCGCATGCCTTGTTGTCCTCAGAAGAAAGGGACACAGGTCAGCTTTAAGGTGGGAATTAGGGGTGAGCAAGAGGCCAATGTGGCGGCAGGCAGTACAGGGGAGATTAGGGGTGAGTCTGGAAAGTGCTGGAGCCAGACCACGTGGGACCTTGGACACCACTCTGAGGACTTCAGCTTTGATTTTAGGTGGAATTGGAAGTTATTGTAGAGTTTGGAACAGAGTGACAGATCTTATCAATTTTTCCCCCAATACCTTCATTTGCCTTTTGTTAGGGTGGAAACTTACTAGATGTTCACGACAGGTTGGAGAAAGAATTCTCACACAGAGTTTAGGATAGAAATAAGTATATAAGTGAAGTATCTCAAGAATGGAAAAACAAGCACCACATGTACTTTCTAGAGAGGAAAATTGGTATTAACGGATCAACACCTAAGTGGACATATAGGAATAACATTTATCGGGTGTCAGGCAGGTGGGAGGGGGAGGAGGGGATGGGTATATACATACATAATGAGTAAGATGTGCAACGTTTGGGGGATGGTCACGCTTGAAGCTCTGACTCGAGGGGGGGGCATGGGCAATATACGTACCCTTAACATTTGTACCCCCATAATATGCTGAAATAAAACAAAACAAAAAAAAGGAGGATAGAAATAAGTACAAAGTTTATTTATTTTCCCAAGAAAGAAAAGACAAGAATAGAGAAAGGAAAGGAAAGGAAAGGAAAAGGGAAAGGGAAAGGGAAAGGGAAAGGGAAAGGAAAGGAAGGAAGAAAGGAAAGGGTGTGGCCACGGCACTGAAGAAAAGGTGGGGGTAGTGCCAGGGAGTGGAGGAAAGTTGTTCGGTGCTTTTAAAGGGTAAAAATGAATTGTTTGTTTCTGCTTCCCAGACTGATAACAGAAATAGCTGTGAGATATCAGGGAGTTCTTTATTTCTTTTTCTTTCTCTGTGAGGCTAGATTATCTGAGTCCTTGGAATCCGGGTTTTTTGGGCAGGCACTGAGGCTGAGAGCTGGAGTGGGGAGCTGGTACCCCTCCTGTCTGCTTAGGGCTCTTCAGGACTGAGAAAATGGTTCTTAGAAGGAACCAGTTAGACCACAGGTGTTTTAATTAAACAAAACAAAGGGAATGGTTGTGTTGTGAGTTTATTTCCTTTGCTTTCTGTTTGATAGTTTAATTTTTCCTCTGTTAGATAGGTTATTAGTAAGACTTCCTTTCACCTTTAAAGTCTTATTAGCTAAAATAATCAGTCTGGCTCCTGTCCCAAGAAGAGCCTACAGAGGCCTAGGAGAGGAGCTGGGAGGCCAGGGAGAGATGCAGCAATGCTGGCATGGGCAGTGCTGACTCTGGATGCACCTGTATTTGAAGGCAGAGTAAACAGACACAAGCAGGTAATTAGTAAATATTTGTTTGAATGGGCCGGGTGCAGTGGTTTACACCCGTAATCCTAGCACTCTGGGAGGCTGAGGCGGGAGGATTGCTTGAGATCAGGAGTTCGAGACCAGCCTGAGCAAGAGCAAGACACTGTCTCTACTAAAAATAGAAAAAATTAGCCAGGCATGGTGGCATGTACCTGTAGTCCAAGCTGCTCAGGAGGCTGAGGCAGGAGGATCGCTTGAGCCTAGGAATTTGAGGTTGCTGTGAGCTAGGCTCATGCCACTGCGCTCTAGCCTGTGCAACAGAGCAAGACTTTGTCTCAAACAAAATTTTTTTTGTTTGAATTAATGTTGAATCATGAAACTCCCTACAGCTTGTCCCAACTCCCCCTGCTTTAGAACTTCCACTTTGCCTGTTGCCGGAGTCTGCACCCACCGCCTGTTCAGCTTCCTCCTGCCCCCGCCACGCTGATGCCTGGAGAACTTTGAATCCTTTGGACTTGTCTTCAGGGAGCCTCCAACGACTCCTCCAAACTTGGATGGGCGTCCCAGTTCCATACCTTCACAGCGCCCAGTCTGCTACCTGAGTGATGTCTGTCTCCATCACCAGATCGCCAACTGCCGGAGGGTAGGGGCCCTATCTGTCCTGCTCCCAGCTGTGTCCCTGTCCCTAGTAGGAAGCCTGGCACACAAGAGTTGCTTGGTAAATAACTGCTGAGTGGTGAACTGGCCTACCCTGGTCCTCGGGCCTTTTGCCTCTACTTCCTGCCCAGTCTGAAGGGCTGTAAGCTGAAGCTGGACTCCATGCCGGGAGTCTCTCCCCATCCCCTCCCCCAGGCCCCAGGTCCTGTTCCTCTCTTGCTTGAGCCCTGGCCTGGGCCTACTCAAGGCCTGAGAGGTCACAAGCAGTCTGGAGCATTTGTCAAAATCAAACCTTCAGTTTCCAGGGTGCCCAGGGCACCCTCCCACCTCAAAACTGAGACCAGACAGCCACCCAGTGGTAATTTTTCTAAACTTTTGTTTATTTTTTAGCAATTGTCATGTTTAGAGAAGTAAATAACACATTTAAAAACCTTCTCAGGGCCAAAGGCTGCCAGAGTATTTACAAACACATGGGGTGGGGCGTGGCAAGACATGAGGGTCTGGGGCTTTGGGACTTCTGGGATTCCACCCAGACCCCTGCCCCAGGCCCTGAGCCAGGCTAGGACACTGATGCCAGCCACCAGGACTGTCCCACCGGCCACAGCATGGGCTCAGGGAGCATCGGGCAGCCTTGGGGCTCTGCTCAGTGGGCCTGGTGGGAGACCCTCTAGCTGACCTGTGGCCCTGCCTCCCGCCCGGGAGCTCCCCACACCCCACAGGCCAGCTCAGAGGGGCCTCTGGGAAGCACCGGAGGACAGGGGCAGTATGGGGGACACAGGAGCTGGGACAGAGGCCGGAGGTGACCTGGCTTGCCCGGGGTGGGATAGACGCACGCACACACACACACAAACATACACACTGTACCTTCACAGAGAAATCGCAAGGGGGGAGATTTTGTGTGTGTGTTTTTTTGTCTTCTAAGTCTTCATGTCTACGGTGTTATTTTTTGCTATTATGTTTTGTTTCTTCGACAGTGACATAAACTGAGGTAAACATCTGTGACCAACACCTCTCCTAAGGGGGCAAAGGGTCCCAGCCCAACCAGCAGAGGAGGCAGCAGCAGAGCCCTGACCTGTGATCCGGTTCTGCTCTTGGGTCAGGCTTGTCGCTGCCCTCCTGGCCCCTCTGCAAATGAGGGCTGAGCTACATCACTACAGACCCTTCCCGACTCTAACATACTAGGTACTAAGACAAGGGAGTCGACTCCCAAACAGGATCTTAACAAAGAGAGGGGGGTTGCACGCAAGGGACACCTACTGTGGAATCTCGCTTCCTTGTTATTGCAGGAGAGATCAGGATGTCGCGAGGCCTAAGGCAAAAGGAGAAGTCGCGGCTGGGAGAGGTGGCCCGGCTGGGCTCCAGGTGGGCTGGGGCAGTGACGGGGCCTTCTCTGAGACTTGGCCCTTGGTGGGAGGAGGGGTCTGCTACTTACCTGGCGTGTGGAGGGCCCCATGCCCACGAGGGAGGCGGGGTCTTTAGAGGAGTGGGCATACCAGGGGGAGGGGGCCAGGCCCTGGGGCGACCGCACACTGTTTGTAAACTGGACCCGGGCAGGGCAGGGGGACCTATAGCCCTTGTTTGAGGTGGGAATGAAGGGTGAGCAGAGAGGTGGGGGCTCCAGGCCAGAAAGTGATGGATGTCCACTCTGGCCAGCCTGGTCCACCAAGGAGGTCCCTCAAATGCCCCAGAACCCCAGAAGGGACCCAGGCAGGGGTGGCCCAGGACAGTTGCTAGGGCACTGTCAGGCACAGAGGCCAGCTTCACCTGTGCTGAGGTTATTGTGAGGGTCCCAGGCCCCTACAGAGAGGGCAGGAAGTCCCCATGAGGGAGCGCTGGGTGAGGCTGGTTCCTCCTGTCTGTTTTGCTGCCTGGGGGCCTGGACCAACCAGCAGGTGCCCCCTGCCGGATTCCCTGAGGGTGGGGGAAATGCAGGCCTGGCCACCCTCTGACCACAGCCTGGTGAGAAACCTGGGCGGGGCGGAGTGGTTGAGGCATCAGGATGCACAGTCATGGGAACACACACGGCTGCACACACCTGTTTTCACACCGTCCATGGCCTCCGTACTCGTGCCCACACGCGCGGCTCCTGCCTCCTGCCGCTCCAGTACCAGATACAGGGGAGACGTGAGGATAGGGTCAGCCTGGTGTTGGAGGGTGGCTTGTTTGACCCCAGTAAAATCTCAGAAGAAATTCCTGGCATAAGTCACCTCCCTGCCTGCTGGAAGCCCAGGCTACTCTGTCTAGGCTGGGGCAGTGAGGACTGGGAGGATCTGGGAGAGGTCCCTGGGCCTGGAGAAGATGCAGCTGGCAGGGGGGCTGGGGCCGGCCCCTGGCTCTACACTTGCTCCTGACCCTAAGGATGCAGAGCAGCTAGACCCCTGCCCCGAGAGCCCTTCTATCCAGGAGACTTGTCAGGACAGTCCCTTGGGAGGGAGGGGAGGGGAGAGAGCTCTGCCTCCCAGTGGCTGCTGGTCCACCGCAAGCTGCCTTCCTTACTGGGCTGTGTCCTCACCCTCACCGGTGGAATGGGGGCGTGGGGTCACTAGATTCTTGGGGCCCGTACCTACAAACACACCTATGCGACATCCAGACATTTGCTACATTTTCCAGGGCTTGGCCTCTCCCCTCCAGCCTGCCAGGAAAGGGGCAGGACGCAGCCGCCTCCCCTCATTGTCTTGGTCCCAGCCAGTGCCAGGGGGAGGGGAGGGGCCTTAAGCCCCTTCTCTGCCCAACGTTTCAGTCCCTTTCTGTGCCCAGGGTGGGAAAGGGGCAGAGTCGGTGGCCGGGAGTGCAGGAACTGGGTGGGACTGCAGGATGATCTGCCAGGGAGGTGAAGGGCCAAGAAGGAGCAACTAGTGGGGGTTCCAGGGCTCAGGGAGGTGTCTGGGAGTCTGGCCCCGCCGCTCCCTCGCTCCTGGCATGTGCTGTGGGCGGGGCTCCGAATGCTCGGGTCCGCGGGGCGGGGCTCCTCTGGGCCGCGGCCCCGCCCACCAGGCGGCCTCGGAGGTCTTTGGTGGCTCTCTCACCAGCTCCCCGCGGACCGGGCCGGACCGCCGGGACCCGCAGCCAGCGGTCCTGCCTAGTCTACCCGCTACGCCCTCCAGCCCAGCGGGGGCCGGTCGCTTTCCTGCCGGCCGCTGGCACCGGCTCGGAGCAGGCCCAGGGCGGCTCCCCCCGCTGCGCGTCCGCCCCGGGAGGGCGGCGGGGGCGGCTCAGACGCAGATCTCGATGGCCGTGGCCAGCACCACCTGCCCTTTGCTCTTGTCCGGGCGGCCGTCGGTCCTGCCGGGGGGTGCCGGGGGGGCCAGGCCGGCCTCGGGCACCGGCACGGGCACGGGCACGGGGACGGGCACGGGCACGGGCACCGGCACCGGCCCGACAGCAGGGGGCGCGGGCCGGGAGCCGCTGCCGCTCTCGGTGAGCACCGTCCGCTTGAGCGGCCCGGGCGCCTCGAGCCGCAGCGGCCCAGCGGCGGGCAGGCGGTCCCCGGGCGGCTTGCGCGCGCGGTGCGAGGGCCGGCGCCGCAGCTCGGACGTGAGCTCGTGCTTGAGGAAGCGGAAGACCTCCTTGGCCGGTCCGCGGCGCTCGGGTTCGAGCGCCAGCAGCCGCTGGAACATGCGCAGCGCCGGCTCGGTGAAGCGGCGCCACTGCGACGGCAGCCCCGGCAGGCGGCCCCGCTGCCAGCGCACGAACTCCTCGAAGAAGGCGTCGGCACCCGACGCCGCCTCCCACGGGAAGTTGCCCGTGAGCACGCAGAAGATGAGCACGCCGAAGGCCCACACGTCCACGCCCGTGTCCACCGCGAAGCCGTCGGCGCGGCCCGCCTGGCACACCTCGGGCGCCGTGTAGGGGATGGTGCCGCTGACGCGCTTCACGCGGCAGCCCACGCGGCGAGTCATGCCGAAGTCGGCCAGCTTCACGCGGCGGCACTCGCGGTCGAACAGCAGCACGTTCTCGGGCTTGATGTCGCGGTGCACCAGCTGCCGCCCGTGCATGAAGTCCAGCGCCAGGCCCAGCTGCTGCACGCAGCGCTTCACCGTGTCCTCAGGGAGCCCAACCTGCTCAGAGGCGGGGCGCTCAGAGGTGGCCTTCCCCTGCCGCCCCTTACCCCAGTTCCTTCCCGTTCCAGCTGCCCACACCCCATCCCACACGGGCACCGCTCCAGCTCCCTCTCCGTCCCGTGCATTCTTGCCTCCCGTCCTTTCCCCGTAACGTAACCGCAGCGGCCCGGATCCAACGATCGGAGCCCTCGCTGGTGATGGGCTAAACGACCTTTCAGCACTGTCTTCATCAAACCCTTGCAGTGGCTATTACCCTGGGGGACATGGAGGCTCGGGAGGTCTCATCACTTAGCCAGCAAATGGCAGAGCAGATTGAAACTTAGCGCCTGGATCTTCCCCAACTCTCCTGCCAGCTCCAGGGTCACCTGCTCTGGGGCCTCCTTCCCAGGGGGACCTGACACCTCCCCTCTTGTGCAGTTCCAGAGGACGGCGCTGTTAGACCTTATTCCCTCATTCTGGCTGTTTCCTTTAGTGCTTATCTCGATCTGATGTCTGGAACAGCTTGTTGTGGGTGTCTGCTTCCCACTAGAGCAGGGGCAGGGCCTTTGTCATCTTCACTGTCCGTCCCTAGCCTCCCTAACAGTCACTGACATACAGTAGGCACTCAATAAACACTTGCTGATTGACCCCTCCCCCCGCACTCTTCCATCACTATGCTACCCCCCAATACCTGCGGAGGGATGATGTCAAACAGGTCCCCAGCGGGCGCGTACTCCTGGGCGAAGACGTAGCAGTCCTCCGTCTCAAAGACCACGTCAAAGACCTTGATGATGAAAGGGCTGGAGGACAGGCTGTTGGTGATGCTCACCTCCCGCAGGAAGTTCTTCAGCTTGGTTTTGCTCTTGTTCACAAACTTCAGTGCCATTTTGGTGCCTGATGAGAGTGACAGCAATGGTGGTGAAGCCCTGTCTCCCTGCTGTCCTGCACCTGACACGCCCGTGCCTATCTGCACAGCCTGTCCTAGTGACAAGGCACAACCTGGGCCCCAGCCTGCATGACTGTCCTCATTTTCCAGATGGGAGACCCAGCAAAAGGAAAGGACTTGCCTAAGGCCCTGCAGTAACACAGGATCTCCTGGGTCCCCTACACCCAGGCTGCACCTTCCATGATGGGGTGGTGAGGAGCGCCTGTTGCATCCTCCACCTGCTCTTGTTTTGTCCTGCCATACTGTATGCTTATGTATCTTATCTGTGCCCCTGAGTGCAGGGACCTCCGTCTTGGTCCCTGCTGTGTCTCCAAAGCCTGGCACATAGTAGGTGCTCAGCAAATGTCTGTTAAAGGGATAAGAAGAAAGGAGACACTTCTAGACACACATCTCTGACTCTGTGCTTGGGCAGGCATCTGGGCCCACCTGGTGCAAATGTGTGACACACAGCATGTGCCCATGGAGCACTCGCCCATCGCGGGCCCTGCCTCCAGCACTTTGCATTTACAACCCATGCCTCATAAGGGGCAATAATGTTATCCTATTTTACAGAGAAGGAAACCAAAGCACAGAGAGGTCAGTCACTTGCCCAAGGTCACATAGTAAGCAAGTAGCAAAGCTCAGGTGACCCTATGTCCAGTGCTTCTCCTGCTGCCCTCGGTTGGCACAGAACCCCCTGCCCCAGCTGGCTGAGTGGGTGCCCCAGTGAGCCTCCAGCATGGGAGGGCACCCAGCTCAGTGGCTAAGCGAGAAGGCTTGAAGCTGACCACTGGGGTTTCATTCTAGTTCAAACCCTCTGTAGCTACGTGACCTTGGCAAAGTGACTGAATCTGTCTAAGTCTTACTGTCCTTATCTGAGAAATGGAGATGGCTATACTGACCCCACAGGGTCATCTCTCTCCACCATTTAGGTGTGGTGCCTCGTTCTGAGCACCCAGCCTCAGCTCTCTGTCTGCCTCCCTAGGGGCAGCTATCATGGGTATGATGCTGATTTCACAAACACAACTGCCAGCCCTGTCCTCTCCCCTGGGCTGCAGAGGTCCCTGGGCATGCCCCCCAGCTTCCTTCTCTTGCCCCATCTGCCCGGTCTCCTCCTCCCTGGGCCGTGTCAGGCCTCATCCCATCCACCAGGCCCCTGGCTCCACCTCCTCGCTGGCCTCCTGGCCCCACGGAGAGAACTGGAGAGCCCCGGTCATGCCCCCTACCCTGACCTAAAACCCTGCCACCCTGCAGACACTAACCTGTGCCCTTGTAGGCCACCAGATCCACCTTCCCATAGGTGCCTTTGCCCAGTTCCCGGACAAGTTCATAGTGCTTGGTGACATCGCTGGCTGCCAGTGTGCGGAGGGTCAGCGCCTGCATGTCTTCAGTGAGAAGGGGCACGCCAGCACCAGGCCCAGGGGCGGTCCCCGGCCCACAGCAGGGCAGGGAGTGGGGCGGCTCAGGCTCTGGGCAGCCCACGCTCATCTTCTCCCTGTTGGGGTTGTGGCATGAAGTGTGTCATCAGGCCAGGGCTCTCCCCCCACTCTCCAGCACCCAGAAAACTTGAGGCTGGGCCCAGATGCCAGGCCCAACATGACCACAAGGGGGCGAGAAGCATCCTCCCAAAAGGGCCGAGCCTGAGCCAGCATTCCCCAAGACAGTCACTGTCCCTGCCCGCGCACTTGGGTACCACCAGCCCGTCTGCCTCATGCTGTCACCCACACGGCGTCAGGCAAGGCCCCTGTGTTTATGTCACACAGACACAGCCAGATACTGAGTTCACACGAGCGCTCCCATTCACAAGCATCAATGAAGCACCCACTGTTTGCCAGGGCTGTCCAAAACCCTGGGGACACATCACTGAACACATGCCTAAGAATCCCTGGCTTACGCTCCAGAGGGAGACGGGCAGTAAACACAGTGACACGTGAACTAAGGAAGGGGAGGTCTGAGGCAGTGGCTGCCGCATAAAACACCTCGGCCACACAATGCCACACGCCAACACAGCCTGGTGGTGCCTCCCCCAGCGCAGATGCACACAGGGTACACACACTACAGCTGCAGTCCCAGGGCCCCACCCGCCCAGCCCCCTGCCCCCAGACACAAGGCCAGAGCACCCACTCCACAAAGACCTAGCCCAGTGGCATCAACATAGCTCACAGCAACCTCAAACTCCTGGGCTCAAGTGATCCTCCCGCCTCAGCCTCCGAGTAGCTGGGACTACAGGCATGTGGCACCATGCCCTGCTGATTTTTCTATCTTTTATAGAAATGGGGTCTCATCATGTTACTCAGGCTGGTCTTGAACTCCTGACCTCAACAAATTCTCCCACCTCAGCCTCTCAAAATGCTGGGATTACAGGTGCAAGCCACCCCACCCAGCCTGGGACCTGACTCTTGAAGGCTCTGAGTGGGTGACAGTGAACTAACTCTCCATCTGGGGCCTTCATTCCTTGTTTTTTCCCTTATTTTTTTTTTACTTCATTTCCCCACAGTTTTATTGAGGTATATTTGATGTGCAATAAGCTACATGTATGTAAAGTATATGATTTGATGAGTTTTGGCACACGTATATATTTATGAGGCCATCACTGTGATCCAGATCACAGACATATCCATCACCCCAATGCTTCCTTCCGTCCCTGTATATGCCCCTGTCCCTCCCCAGCCCTGTCTTCCAGGAAGCCACTCTGGGGCTTTCCTTTCTTATCTGTAAAGTAGGGGGTGCAGGGGGAGCTGAGCCTTTCCCGGGTGCAGGTGTGCGTGTGTGTGTCTGCTCGTGCACTCCCAGGAGAGGCCTCCAGCCGCTGGGTGCCTGCCTCTCTCTGCCCTCTAACCCCAGATGCATCACCCCAGCACCCCAGCCTGCCCCTCAGCCTCCCCTCTGCTCCCTGAGGACAGCCACCACAGTGCTATCTGGGAGGAGGCTCAGATTGGGAGCCAGACAGCCTGGGTCTACATCTCAACTCGGTCACTTGCTAACTGCATGTCCTTGGGCAAGCTACTTCATCCCTCTGTGCCTCAGTTTCTCCATCTGTAAGAAGGACATAATAATGGTACTTTCTCCCCACGGCTGACGTGAGGATTAAATAAGTTAACAGATGCGAAGTGCCTGGTGCCCGGTACACAGTGGGTGTCTGCGGGTGCCATTGTTGAACTGCTGCTAACATTGTTACTCTCTGCTGTCCCCGGCTGAGCAAGGGCTGCTGGCCATGGCTGAGTGGCTGGGGAGGGGAGCACAGAGTCCTCACCCCAGCCCAGCAGCTCTCTTCCAGGCCCCAAACACCCCCTGCACCCCCACCCCCCCGCCTTCCCCTTCGCTCCGGCACGACCCAGCCTCCCACTTCACACGGAGAGGAGGAACATCAGGAGGAACTTCCTGGCCTCCCACCCAGCCCCAAACGGAGCTCCATCTGCACCGTCCTCTCAGCTGGCTGGGGAGGAGGCAGCCCTCCCCCCAGCTCCCACCCTCTGCTTCCTCGGGATCCTCTGCCCGTCACCCCTCTGCCTACCCCTTCCCTCCACTCATGAGCCCGCCTGTCTCCCCTACTCTAGCAGAACCCCCACCCCCCCCTCCACCCCATGCCCCGCCCAGCTACTTACTGCCTTTGCTTTCCTAGTCATTTCAACCTGAACGCGTGCCAGGGACTCTGGCTGAAATGCCACATACTGTCCTTGGAGAGTCTAATCTGTAGCCTGCCCCAGCCCACTTCACAGACCTACGGAAGCCCGGTCCCACGTGCCCTTCCTCTCTACCCTTGGCATGCTGACCCGAACGTGGACATGGCCCATCACCAGGTCTCCATGCAGTCCCAGCTCTGGCTGCACAGCACTGGGTCTGTCCTGGGCTGCCGTGGGGTGGTATTTCTCTGTGAGAGTCTCTCCCTGGGTTCCAGGACTAGAAAAGATCTGTTCTTCCAACCCCGGTCAAATGTCCACCCTGGGTGAGGAGGCTCCTGAGCTAGGAAACAGAGGCGACTGCTGCAACACCAGCAGGGACAGGCACGGCTGCTCCTGTGCAGCATCCTCAGGCCAGCGTGTCCTTGGGTCCTTTCTGTGCAGAGTGTGGGGCTGTCCCCGGGTGGTTCAGATGAGTGCACAGCCCTCTTTGCCTCCAGCTCCTCCCCCGCCCGCCAGGGACAGACACCGGCTGCTCTGCTGACCTACTTCTCCTGAGGTGTGTGGACTCCCCAAGGGCTGCTGAGGTGGGCGGGCCACGTGCGTGCAGCACATGTGTACACATGTGTGCAGCTCTCCCGCCTTGGGCTTTGGCCCTGCCAGGTCATTTTGGGCTGTTCTGCACCCCCTGGGTGCTGGACTGGCAGCTGCCAGTGGCTACAAGCCCTCCCTCCCAGTGGGACTGGGTGCCTGGCTCCTCCCTGCACCCTTGGCCTCGGCTGCCTGCCGGGGTAGGCTCTGGGTGGGGCGGGCACAGCCATGTAGGTGGGTTTGGGCCCCGTGTGTGCCCCTTCCCCCCAGCTGCAGCTCCCGCTCTGCCCACTACCCCACATGGCTGCTCCACAGCTCTAGTGTCCCCTATTCCGTTTCCTCACAGCTTCTGACCAACCTCTCCTGCCTGTTTCACTCTCCCTGGCCTCATTAGCCTGAGGTCCCGCTCCTCCAGGAAGCCCTGGAGGGGTAGTCTCAGCTGTGTCCCTCTCTGTCCCATCAACAGGCCAAGAGCTCCCTAGGGGCAGGGGCTAGACCACATTCAACCCTCTCCCTCCTTGGTTCTGTAGGGTCCAGTTTTGGGGTTCTCCCCACCACCCCTCCTTCCCCCTTCAGGCCTATTCTCTGCAAGGTGTCAGCAGGAGACAAGGAATTAATCCACACGCCTGCGTATCATCCCCCAGGTACACGCTGCCTCTGACCCAGTTCCGACGCACGTGACTTGAGAGGCGCAGTGGGGAGTGACGGGAACAGCACGGGCCTTGAGGCTTGCAGGATTGGCCTTGATCTTAACGTGAGCCACTTTTTAGCTGGGTGACCTTGAACAAGTCACACCACTTCTCTGAGCTTCAGCTTCCACATCCATATGATGAAGAAAATAACAGTAACAACAGCAGTAATAATAATGGCACCAACATTTATAGGACGTACGACACACCAGTCCCTGTTCTAAGGACTAACTCACTTCATCTTCACGACTTGAAGAGCCAGGTATTATTATCATTCCCACTTTGGAGAGGAGGAAAGCGAAGCACAGAGACTACATAACTGGCCCAAAGTCACACAGCTAGCACTGGTATTGGCTCCAAAGTTGGTGCTTTTAACCACTGTGCTTTCCCAAGGATGCTGGGAACATCTCGCCCAGATCCCTCAGTAGCCAGGTAGGGAAGAAGAGGACAGAGTCTCAGTGGGAACTTGATCCTCAAAGTATTTTATCATCACTTTCGTCACTGCACCCACTTCAAGCAGCAGCTGTGGGCTCGATGGCTGTGAACTTGCCAATACCTGGCAGGGGAGGCCTCTGCTGACCTTGTTCGTGCCGTGTGGTTGGCCCCGCACCCACCCACACTCAAACTGACTGTGCTGCTGGGGCCCCACCTTGCACCTCAAGTCTGTGTCCTCACCAGCCCCCAGGGAGGCCTCCACCTGCTATCTGTGTTGCTGAGTGCGGGTGGGGTCCCCCAACTTCACAGCAGAAGTTGTGGCTCTGCCATATGCTGGGAGGGCCACCGTGGTTGGGGAGGGTTTCCCAAGGGAGGGGCAAGACCGAACCACCTACCACTTCCTCTTGTCGGTCGGCTGGAGCTGGGTGCCACCCATGTGAAACTACACTGACCTCATCACCCAACTCAGGCCTACTTTGGAACCCCAGTTCCCCACCACACATACACAGTGCCACCGGCTTGGCAAAGTTTCACTCGCTGAGTGCTCACAAGAGCCCTAAGAAGGGGGCAAGGTGGTTCCTAACTTTAAAAAACAGCTTAATTGAGGTGTAACTTACATACCACAAAACTCACCCATTGAGTGTACAATTCAATGATTTCAGTAAATGTACAGAGCTGTGCAACCCTCGCCACAGTCGAGCGATGCTTTCTGTGTTACAGATGAAGAACAGAGGCCCAAGAGGTTGGTGATCTGCCCACAGTCATAGCAGAGACAGCCACTGTCTACCAAAAATGTGTGTTTCCTCTTCTCTACTACAAAGTCGCTGCTGGAAAGTGGCTGTCCAGCAGGCAACTACGTTCTCAGCCTCCTTTGCATCTGGGGAAGCCACGTGACTGCCTTTCCCCACGGGGCTGTGAACAGAAGTGGTGCATGTCGCTGCCTGCCTGGGGCTTCCAAGAACTGGAGAAGCTTCCCTCTAGTCTCTCTTCTGCGTGCTGGCTTGCTGCAGAGCACTGCAAACCCTGAAAGATGGTGAGGCCACAAGACAGGAGGAGCCTAGGTCCCCAAATCACCATGAGAAGGATCACCCACTTTTCACTGTCACATGAGCCAGAAGGAAACTTCTATTGCGTTAGCTGCTGAGATGGGGGCTTGTTTGTTTCAGCAGCAGGCCCTGCCCCAACTCAAAGGTTACGTCGTAAATAAGCAAGGTAAGATATGAGCTAAGATATGAACCTCAGTGTGTTCAACTGCCTGGAACGTGGCCAGCGAAGGCTAACCAGCATAACACTGGGGACCAAGTGACAAGAACCCAGTGACAGGAGTGGGTGGAGGGTGGCCAGCCTGCAAAGAGAAGGGGGCCTGTTCTTATCCTGTCTTGCAGGAGGAAAATAACCCTGGCAAATGTTTATTGAGCATTTACCACATGCCAGGTGCTGTGGATTCAATCACAGAATAATCACCGCAACCCTGAGAGGTAGGTACGACTATTATTTTCCTTGTTTTACAGAAAGGGATACTTCTATGGGTTTGAATGTCCCTCCAAAACTCATGTTGACATTTAATTGCCATTGTAACTGTATTAAGAGGTTGGACCTTTAGGAGATGGTTCGGCCATGAGGGCTCTGCCATGATCTCAGGAGAGGGTTCCTTAGAAAAGAACGAGTTTGGCCCCTTTTGGCCAGTCCCTCCCTCCCTCCCTATCTCTTTCCTTTCCGCCATGGGAGAATGTAGCAAGAAGGTCCTCACCAGATGCTGCCACCTTGATCTTGGACTTCCCAGCCTGCAGTACTATGAAAAATACATTTCTGTTCGTTATGGTTACCCAGTCTGGGCTATTCTGTTACAGCAGCACAGAATGGACCAGGATGGATATGGAGGCACAGAGGGGCTGAGCACCTGCCCAGGTGAGTAGTTAGCAGTGCTGGGACTGACCTCCGGTGGCCATCAGGCCTCAGAGCCCACGCTCTTCTGCACGGTGTCCTGCGAAGCCTCTAAAGCCAGATCAGACAGGCAGCGACTCAAAATAAGACGCGGCAGGGCGGAAGTGCGTCCTCACTGCGGGGTAGAAGCAGAGGCTGGATGCTCATCTGTTGGGGAATCAGTGAGGACAAGGCCGGATCTAGTGATGCCAGCCAGGCCTTTCTGATTCTCTCTCTGGGATGCTAAGATCCTCTAGGGCGCTGGACCTGGGCTGCTGTGCCCCTAGTGTGGGCACACTCCAGGGGTACCCTTAGCAAAGCCCCGGCCTGGAAGGATGCCACTGACTGGTGACTGTTCCTGGGTGGGTCACCTCACTTCACAAATCCCTATGAAAAACGCAGGCATGTGATGGTATTCCTGGCCCCGGGGGGGGTGGGGGGGGACAGGGAGCACCTCTGACAGCTCTTACCTGCTTCACTGTGCTCCTCTGTAAAGCAAGGGGGCTGGGCCTGTGTGACTGAGCCACCCTCCACCCCTCCACATGCCCTCGCCTGCCTCTACGTTCCTCCCCCCAGCCCTTCTGATGTATGTGGTTGGAGAAACTGTCTTACAATCAGATTTGACCCAATCCTTGACTCGCTCACGCATTTTCCATGGTTGCTTGAATGGGCACGTGGTATTTCTCTCGCTCAGCACCAATGTCCCTTGCCTTGGGTAATGGCTCTCTTTCACCGATGTGTTTCAGCAGGGGTGTCTCCGCCCAGGCCTGGCCAACCAGTGGACCCATCCCATCATCTGCAGGCCACTGTGACTGGTTCAGAGATGAACAAGTGACTGAAGGTGACCCACAGAGATCTAGCCCTAGGACTTTTGCTATAGTCATCAGGAAAGAAGTATCCTCTCGCCTTGGGCTGCAAAACTGGGGGACACAGGTCTGGAGCTGCTGGGGGTTGGCTTTGCCACCATGCAGAGGGGGGGGAGGGACCCGCTGGAGAATAAAGCAACAAAGATAAATAGAGATGAGAGAAAGGTGGAGAGATTTCTGATGACTTTGAGCCTGGATCCAGGCACATCTAAAGCCAATTATGCTCCTTGACATTTGTTTCATGAATGAATACACTTCCTTTTTGGCTTAATTAAGCTTGTTTGACTTGGGTTTATGTAACTTGCAACCCACTCGGGCCAGGCAGTGTGCTGGGTGCTGGCATGGGGTGTAGGTTAGAGCAGTGCACCAGACAAATGAGAATGCGTCTACAAAACAGGGTGGCAGTGAAAACTCAGACATAGGACAATAGTCAGTGCTCCAGCATTTCCAAGGAGGATCC
Organism: Cheirogaleus major; assembly: GCA_963574435.1. NCBI lineage: Eukaryota > Metazoa > Chordata > Mammalia > Primates > Cheirogaleidae > Cheirogaleus > Cheirogaleus major. The sequence continues at coordinate 33,274 of CAUYPO010085842.1, forward strand.
TGGCAGTGGGGATCAGGGTGGCTTCCGGCATCAGAAGGTGACACCTGAATAGGCCTTGAAGGGGATTAACCACCCAGCAAGAAACCCAAGAACTCCTTGAAAGCAAGCCCCATCCATGCCTTAATCATCTTGCTATTCCCAGCACTTAGCCAGGGTGTGACAAATGCCGAGTGATTAATTCTCTACGTGTTTGGGAAATTGTAACTTTTTATATCTTGGCTTTCCTGAATGTGACCCTATAGGGACATAGCTATTTTCCCAGGGACCTGCGTGAAGTATCATTCGCACCGTTTTACAGATGCAGAGTCTGATGGCCGGGAAGGAACAGTTATTTGCTCAAAGGCACGTAGAGTGGCAGGGCTGGGCCAGAGGCTGGAGCACCCACGGGACAAGGTGCTGTCTCCCTCTAACAGCCCCAGCCCCAAGCACAGCACAGATGGGAGTGGCTGTGAGTAACCCTGGCCACTGTGAACAGAGAGGCTGGAGTGCTGTCATGAGACTGACGATGATGATGACAGGGAGGAAAGTGATGATAAATTGCTAACACTTAGGGAACCCCTGTCATATGCCAAGTGCCTCACATAAATGAACTCATCGAATCCTCACAATACCCTATGACATGGGGACTATCATTGACCCCAATTTACAGATGAGGAAACTGAGGCACAGAGCAGTCATGTCACTTGATCAAGATCAAGAGTCAAGATTCAAACCCAGGCATCATCACTATGGTGTCCAAAAGCTTAACCACTATGCTTTGCTGTCCCTAAAATGATACAGTAAAAATTGCCATTTATTTTATCAATGTGCCAAGGCTTTACATTGCTGCTGCCATTCAATCTTCACAGCAACCCATTTTGTAGATAAGGACACTGAAGGTCAGAGGGGTTAAGCAACTTGCCCAAAGTCATTCAGCTCCTGAGTAGCAGCGCCAGGCATTGAAGCCTGAAGGTCCCCCTGCTCTATCTCCCCTTCTCTACTCTTGGTCTCAGGTCCACAGCACCAAGCCTCCCTCCAGCCCCGTAGTCTTCAGCACCACAGGCATGGACAGCACCCAGGCCAGCCCAGCACCAAGGGCAAGGCCTAGGGTGGCTGTAGGAAGGAGCACAGGGGGCCAGGCAGGAGGAACCGCTGCAGAACTGGAACTCAGGCCACCAGGGTGGAAAGGTACATTCAGACATGTTGCCATTCATTTAACCAAACTCCTACCGTAGAGACGGGTGGCGGCTACCCTCTTGCTACTACTGTAAACAACGTACAGAAGCCTTGTACAACGTACAGGAGCTGTTTTGCAGTGCACAGGTGTATCTGTATGATAAATTCTATAAATAGGCTTGCTGGGTTAAAGTGTCGGTGCATTTGGAATTTCTGGAGAGTGTGATCCCCAGAGAGCTGTGCCATTGGCCCTCCCCCAGCCACGTAGGAGAGGGAACACAGCAGCTACCCCCAGCTCCCTGGCCATCTCTGGGCCTCTGTATCACTTTGGGACAAGGCCAGACAGTCCCAAGTATTTAGTAAGCTACCTTGAAATGAAGGGAAATAAGGTTTTTTATTTGCATGTATTTGCATAAAACAACTTTAGATTCAACACCAGACATTAAGAAAAGTGTTTGCCACCCTCAGTGGCCACCCTGGGCACTCATCACTCACTCCCACTGGTCACCTCATCACCTCTCGGCCCCTGCAGTACCTTCCTAGCTGGTCCCCTGCCCCCCACAGTCCATTCCTGACACAGCAGCCAGGGAGTGTCACATTACCCCCAGGCTCAGCACCCTCCACAGGCTCCCGTCTGGTTCCAAAGCCCTCCAATGACCCTCTGACCTCCCTCCCCACACCACACTCAGCACACTTGTCTCCCTGCTGTCCCCTGAACATGCCAGCTTCCTGCCTGGGGGCTGTTCCCTTTGCCTGGACACCTCTACCCTCAGATAGCCACACGGTTTCCTCCAAGTTCTGCTCAAATGACACCTTCTCAACTCGGGCCGCCCTACTGCACTCCCGACCCCCATACCCTGCTCTATGTTTTCCCAGTAGAACGTATCACTTTCTAATGCGTTATGTAACTTGCCGGCTTCTGACATCTATCTTGACTGTCTCTTTCCCCCAGTCGAACCGAAGTAGACAGAGGGTAGGGACTTTGCTGTCTGGCCTTGTTCACTGCTGCATAGCACTGTGGCTAACACGGTGCCTGGCACCTCGTAAGCACTTAATAAATATTTGTCAAATGAATGAATGACCTTCTAGGGAGAAGGGTGGGGACCGAGTGAACAGAGGAAGGGTAGGAATGAAACTTTTCACTTGGTACAATTCTATTGGGTCTAGGGAACAAAAGGAACCAGGTGTGGTTGGGGACCAGACAATGCCAGACCCAAGTGCCAGAGGAGTTAGTACCTCTCTGTCCACTTGAGGGCTGGTGTCTCCTGAGAGGGACCAGAGGAGGATGACTGGTCCATCTTGGCTGCCCTGAATGCCTGCAGTGGGCCGATGTGCTCAGGACAGTGGGGGCATCTGGAAGCCCCTTAACACCCTTCCTGAAGAGGAGCCTCCCTCTGTGTCCCCAGAGTGGATGTCCCAGCCTGGCTTTCTGCCTCTTTACACCTCCCCTAAAGGATGTCCCCAGCCTCCCAGTGCCCTTGGGCTCAGCACTTCAGTACAGAAATCTGCCTGCATGTGGACTCTCCTATTTGCTACCAGGGAGCAGAGGACCCAGAGGTGCTTGGAAAGACTCTGGCCTGTGCCCTGGTCGTCAGGGACCCCTCTCCTCCTCAGTTTTCCAGTCTATGAAGTGAGCTAAGCTAGTGGTTCTTATTCCTTCACGGGTCACCATGAGGCCCAGGACCTTTTCCCCTGAAAAATGTCCCCATGTAGCACATGTGTTATTCTGCACACATCAGGAGGGCTGGGGCTCTAGATAAGGCCTCTTCCTCTCCTTGGTCCTTCGACACAAAAACAGATCCCACCAAACATTCTGTTCTGGTTCAAGAGGAGGAGGAGGAAGAGAACATTCCCAAATCGCCTCCTCATAGGGTATAGATTCAGGCTCCACCACTTAGCTGTGTGACCTTGGGCAGGTCATGCCACCTGTCTAAACCTCAGTTTGCCCATCAGTCATATGGGGCTGAGAATGCCCGTTTAACATGATGGGCACAAAGCAGATGCTCAGCAAGTTTGCTGGATAGCGGGGCCCAGGACCTTGCTTCTGCCGTTGACCCTGCAGCTGAGCTCGGGTGAGGCCACACCCTCACCGTGCCTTGGTTCTCTATTCTATAAGGGAAGACCATTCGGCTTTGCTAAATCTTATCCCTAGGACCCACTCGAGCCAGCAGAGGCTGTGGGGATCGTCTGACCCAGCCCCCCCATTTCCCAGGATTAAGCTTCAGAAACCAGAACCAAACATCCTCCCCACTGCCCTCTCCAGCAGGGGCAGCCAGGGTTCCCTGTGCTGTGAGGTCCCATGTTCAGCTCCAGGCCCTGCCTCAGCCTCCCCTCCCAGCTGGTGTAACAGTGCACCCCTTTCTCAGGGCACATCCTTGGTGGCTATTAATAGCCTGTGACGCTTCCTGCCTGCAGCTGGTGCCCAGAGCTGGAACAGGCCTCCAGCCTCTTCTAGCCCACCCCAGCAGGGCCCTGGAGCAAGTGGAAGCCCTGGGCCTGGCCATCCTTGCTACTTGAGGGCCCAGGGCCCAAGGTGGCCTCTGAGGGAGTGTTGGAGGCAGTGAGCTGGAGAGGTCTTCCCAGCCAAGCTGCGTGGGGGGGGGGGGGGCTGGCGGCCAGCACTCAGGGGTATCAACAGGAATGGACAGCAGAGAGCACATGGTCACCCACCACTGGCTGACAGGCTAGGGGCCTTGGCTGGGTGTCCACCAGGGACAAGTGGTGGCCTCCAGAGAGATGGCTGAGCGAGCAGAGGCTCCCAAGAGAGATGCACCCTTCCTCAGCCGCAGCCCTCACCTCTCTGCCCTCACCAAGCTCTAGCCCAGGTTCAGGTCGGGCAGCCACTTGCAGCCAGGAGGCTTTGGGCAAGCCACTTACCGCCTGCGTGCCCCCACCTCCTCAGCAGTGAAATGGGGACAATAGTGGTGCAGGTTAAAGTATTACCATGTTTCCCTGAAAATAAGACTTACCCATAAAATAAGCCCTAGCAGGATTTCTAAGCATTTGCGCAATATAAGCCCTACCTGAAAATAAGACCTAGTGATGGGCGTGGCTAAATAAGACCTAGTGATGGGCGTGGCTACACAGCATATCTGCACACCCCATGCATTTCATCTCGGAGCGGTAAAGAAGATGAGCAGCCCTTCTCATCTGCCCCATGAGATCTCTATTGCTCGACATGAGAGACTGGGGCCAATGGTTCTAAAGGAAATAGAGTCGCAAGAAATTCAGGATGGAATCCGGGCTTTGGAGAGTTATGATGATGTTCCAGAAGAAGACGACTTAACTGTATTTGAATAAATATAGATTGTTGTATGGTACTTAAAAAAAAAATAACATATCCCCTGAAAATAACCCCTAGGGTGTCTTCTTGAGTAAAAATAAATATAAAACCCTGTCTTATTTTCGGGGAAACACGGTATTAGCGATAGCCAACACTTAATGACAACTTAAAGTATAAGCACTTAATATATATTGACTCATTGAAGCCTCACAACAATCTGAGGACGAGCCATTATTATTCCCATGACATCTCTTACAGCTGCAGTCCCCAACCGCCAGGCCGTGGCCTGTTAGGAACGGGCCATGCATCACCGCCTGAGCTCCGCACCCCCTGCCCCATCCATGGAAAAATTGTCTTCCATGAAACTTAGGAACCCGGGGCCGCACAGCAGGTGAGCGGTGGGCAAGCGAGCTAAGCTTCGTCTGCACGTACAGCCGCTCCTCACCACCTGAGCCCTCCCTTCCCTGGTCCGTGGAAAAACTGTCCTCCATGAAATGGTCCCTGGTGCCAAAAAGGTTGGGGACTGCTATCTTATAGCTCAGGAAACTGAGACTCAGAGAAGGGATGATTAAGTTGTATGTCCAGTGTCACACAGCTAGGAAGTAGCTTAGAGGTGATCCGTCTGGCTCCAGAACATTCAAGAAATATTTGTTGAGCATCTACTATATACTTGGCACCGTTCCTGGATCTGGAATACATTCGTACTCGAGAACCAAACAAACAGCCTTGCCCTCGAGGGGCTCATACTCCAGTCTGGAGGCAGACAGTGACAGAGGTGGTAAGAGACGTGTGTCGGACAGTGAGATGTCCTGAAGGGACAGCTGGGCGGGCAAGGGCGAGGACACTGTCGGGGGTGGTCGGGACGAGCCCAGTGAGAAGGCTGCAAGTGCTTGGCCGCTTCGGGGGCCAATGTGGAGGCCCGGGGTGGGGTGGCTGCCAAGTGGGCGGTGAGGGGGTGGGAGCAGGAGACAAGGGTAGAGGTGAGGAGGGGTGGCCCATCTTACGAGCCAATGTAGGCCACAGCGGGGGACCTGGCTTTCACTCCAAGTGAAATACATTCCCAACCCCAGGCCTGGGCAAACCCTTCCTAAAGCCAGCCCGTGCACCGGGCCCTGGGAGGTGGAGAGACAGCAGGAACCTGGCCTGGGCCTTGCACTCAGGGACTCTGAGGCCAGCCACAGTGGCACTGGGCGGAGGAGGGGGTACGGGAAGACTTAGAGGCTTCTGGGGGAGCCCCAGGGCCAGAGCCACAGCTTTCTCTCTGCTGTGAGCAGAGGCCTGGGGCAGAAAGGCTGGGGAGATGTTCGGAACGGAACGCAGCCGGGGCCCAGGCTAGGTCCTCCTTTAGGCTGGCCTTGCCCTGTGGACTGTGTGAATGGTAGAAAGGCGGGCAGAATCTTCCCTGAACCCCAGATATGGAAACATCACCCCTGAGCCTCCATTTTTTTAATCTGCTAAAGTGGGGCTAACATTACCTTTCTGCTCAGGGCTTTTGAGGACATATATTAACAGCAAACCCTTCGTGGGTACTAGATGCCATTCATAGCATCCTACAGACATCCATTCATGTACTCCTCAAAATGACCCTACAAGGCAGATACTAATATCATCCCCCTTTTCTATAGATGAGGAATCCGAGGCACAGAGAGGTTAAGCACCTTGCCCAAGGTCACGCAGCTAGAGATTGGGTCTAGAGCTTATGCTTTTTACCACTAAGCTGTGTCAACTGTGGGTCCCACTGTGCCTCCTGGAGACACTTGGGGTCAGGGCTGGCAGGCACCTGAGCTGCAAAGTTGGGAGGGTCTCCCTGCAAGGCCTTGAGCCCTGGCTCAGCGTCAGAATCCCCTTCCTGCTCCAGCAGGGGCCCTAACACACTCAGGAAAGCTGCCTTGGAAGCAGTGGGGGCCAGGAGCCGGGGCGGGAGGAGGAGGCAGCTCTGTCTGGTCCAGCACCGCTCCTGCCTTGCCTCCCTACCCCTCAGGGCCATCCCAATGCCCAGAGGCAGTTGGAACATTCTGGGCTCCTCCAGTGACTGCCTAAAGCCACAGGGAAGGAGTGCTAATGCGGTGGGAAGTCACAGCAGGTCCCCTGGCCTTGCATCAGCTCATCTGCATACCCCAGCAGGGTGTGACAGAAATACTAAGAGCAAACACTTAAGCAGCAGGCACAGCTAAAAGCACTTTACCTGTAACAGATTCATTTAATCCTCACAACAACTTTAGGAGGTAGGAGCTATTGTTATCATCTCCATTCTGCAACAGAAGAAACTGAGGCACAGAGGATAGCTGACTTGCCCAAGGTCACGCAGCTAGTGAACGGGAGAGGCGGGATTCGAACCCTGGCAGTCTGCTGCAGGTTTCACACAAACCTCTGGTGGTCCTCGGAGCTGGGCTCCCATCTCTGCTCTGGGGCTAATGCCGTGTTGTTTTCAGGGCTAAATGAGAAAGCGATGTCCAGTGCCTGGCACAGAACACTTGACATTGAAAAATGCTCCACTGCTTCCTTTCCAACTCAGACATTACAGGGTTTCCCGAGCAGGGGCTGAGTGGCAAGTCTGGACCTGTTCCTTCCCCAGGTGTGGCCAAGCTGTGCAGGGAGACGGAAGGGTGGGTGAGCAGGAAGGAGGAGAGGGGACTTTAACCAGCCCTTCCAGGCCCAGCTGCCACTGCTTCCTGGAGCTGGAAGGGGGAGCAGGGGAGTTGGGGGTGGGGGGAGTGGGTGGTTTGGGGAGAACTCTGGCCTGGGGCAGAAAGCCTCTGGGAGCCACCCCAGGAAAAAGCCCAGAAGGCACCACACCTGGGAAGCAGAGGCTGCCAATGCTAAGGGCCTTAACTACAGAACCAGGCCACCCAGAGTCCCCTCGAAGGCAGAGCTCCAGGACAGACTCAGGGAGGGCCTTCCCCCCATGGAGCAAGGGCAAGCTCCACGTTCTAGACTACATGCTACTGACTCTCAAATACCCCTGTCCCTCCCTGGAGATAGTCCCAAAAGGATAACCAGCAAGGCTTAGTCATCCACGTGCTGAGGCCCCTCTTAATAAAGGCTAGCAGTCATGGAGCCCTCTTGATGGGACAGTTCCTATCCCAGGCCCCTCTCACACTTTAGCCTGCTTAATACCCCGACTACCCTCTGGGGTAGGTATCATCCCTATTTTACAGATACGTAAACTGAGGCCCAGAGAGGGTAAGTGACTTGCCGAAGGTCACACAGCAGCTAAGTGAGATTCCAACCCTGGCAGAGTCCAGAGCCTGTGCTCTCAACCATGGTGCTCTGCCATCACTTTTAAGCTCAGGCTGCAGCAGACTTTTGTCCAGGAAGAGGGCATACTCCCTTCCAGGGCCATGCCCAGTGGCTGGGGCCCACTGCTGGCCCCTGGCCCAGCTACATGGCAACACCCATCAAGATGTTTCATTAATCTTTAGGGAATGGGATATTTTTGAGTGACTCCTACATCTAGGCCCCACCCCATCTGCCTGACCAAAACTTAGAACAGCTTGGACTCAGCCCTAGAAAGTGAGAACAAGAAGGAAATTTACAGCCAAGGAACCTTTAGTCCAATTGTCCTCTGGACAGAAGGGTAAACTGAAGCTTAGAGAGCAGCCCTCCCCCAAGAGTCCTCCACGAGACCTGTGCCAAGAACCTTGGGCTTTTGCTCCTGGGCAAGTGAGACAGTGAAAACAGGTTTTTGGTGGCTGAATACCTCTAGCACAGAGGGAGGGTGCGAGATGGAGCTAGAAGTGGAAAGTAGGAGCAAGCTGGAGAAGTTCAGGCTCACTTCACCATGTAGCGCTACGAACCCCGATGGACGCTGCTCTGTGCATGTTCTAAGCTGGCCATGGGGGAGGCAGGGAACACGCGTATGTGCAGAACACACAAAGGTCACCCACTGAGCAAACATTTTTCTAGCCTCTATCCTGGGCCTGCAAACCCAGATGCCAGCAGCAGGGACCAGTAGGTCATATGAATGAGTGAACAGGTCAGGTGGAGGCTGGGGCGAGCTGGAGGGCATGGCTCCTGTCCAAAGAAGGTGGTCATTCTTTGGCTCCGGGCTGCCCCATCATCTGATTTTTCAAGAGGATCCAAAAATCAGCATTTGTATGTAAAGTCTCCCAATTTCTTTTTTAGCATTGACAACAAAAACAAACATGTAAAATATACTGGTGCTGGGCTCAGTGGCTCACACTTGTAACCCCAGCCACTCGGGAGGCGGAGGTGGGAGGATGGCTAGAGGCCAGGAGTTTGAGACCAGCCTGGGCAACATAGCGAGATCCCGTCTCTAAAAAAATTTTTTAAAAATTAGCCAGGCATGGTGGTATGAGCCTGTAGTCCTAACTACTCGGGAGGCTGAGGCAGGAAGATCGCTTGAGGCCAGAAGTTCGAGGCTTCAGTGAGCTATGATCACGCCACTGTACTCCAGCCTGGGTGAGGGAGCGAGACCCTGTCTCAAAAAAAATATAAGTAAATAAATAAAAACCACTAGATCCACAGAAAGCATCTGGAGGCTGTATTTTACAGCACGTGCTACACAACGTGCTGGGCTCTGGGTTAGAAAATGCTGATGAAGTGCAGACAAGACAAACACGTTTCCGGTCTCCTGGGGCTCAAGGTCTCCATGTGGAGACAAACTCTCACAGCGGTGTAGACACATGCCACCATCTCCAAGCCACCAATTCATCAACCAGTCAAATTTAGCTCTCTACTACGTGCCAGCCCCGGTCAGCTCAAAAAGGGAGGTGGAGGCAGAGAGCGGCTACTGAGCTATTCTAGAGTGGGGCTTTTCGGGTCAGGGGAGTGGCACGTGACGAAGGGGAAGAATTAGAGGACACGGAGGAGATGAGCCAGGAGCAGAAGAGGGTGACTGAGGGGTGAGAGGTGATGGCCTGGGGCCAGACTGCAGAGGGCTGGGAGTGCGGACTCAATGGGGAGCCACCGCAGCTCAGTGAAGAGGAGAGGTCCTACTCCCTGTTCCCCTCCGGCCTCGTAGCAGTGTTCCTTGGTCACAGTGACTCAAATCGCTGCTCTTTGTTAGGCTCTAGTTCCACTGCCTTGCCTGTGGGGTGTGTGACAAGGTCTCAGGCCCCTGCAAACCCACTGGGGGCAATGAACTCCTCCAGAGATGGGTAGGACACACCTGGACGCTTCTCATGGCCCAACTTCCATCTGCATCCGCCCTGCCAGCTGCAGAGCAAGTGGCTTGTTCTCTGCCAGTGTCTCTGGGAAATGTCACACATTTGCCCAAGGTCACCCAGTCTTCAGGGCAGCTGGCTCCCCAACAGCCTGTGGCAGGGGGCTACCTCAACTGTCCTTAAATTTGCAGGAGGGGCTGCCAGAGATCTGACCTGAAGCACCCCTCACCCTCCTCTCCTGCTGGTCATATCCTCACCCTTGAGTCAATGCCAGCAGCAGATGGGGGTGGGGACACTTAGTGCTGGGAAGAGGGGAGAAGATGAATCAGCTGCCCAGGCTCAGTGCTCCCAAGTCTGCAGCAGGATGGGGACCAGGTGCCTCAGGTGTGGGGTCAAGAACTGGTCGGTCGGATCTGACCAGGTCCACCTCAGCTGGCCCAAAAGGCATGGCCTGGGCAAATTGAGAACAGCCCATCAGGGCTGAAGTGGGAAAAAGGACCCCGCCTCCACTTCGTGGTCCACCACAGATACTGGCTGAAGGTGTGTTGAATGAATATCTAAACAAAGGAAGTACTGGTGGGGCTCCCTGTACCCAGGGCCCTGCCTTCCTGAGCCTCAATTTGCTTATCCATCAACTGGGTTCAGCATCACTGCTCACCTGCAGACGGCTCACAGAGAAGAGACTGGGAAATCCCAGCAGCTCAGTGTGGTCTAGCCCTTTCTCAGGCTCTCTGATCCAGAATTTCAGGGTACAACATCCCCCAGGGCCTCTTAGCTTTCCCATGAGCTGCAGGGTCCCCAGGGTTCACTGAGGGCCAGGCTGGGGTACTGCTTTGTATATTACCTGGAAAGCTAAAGCGAGAACCTGGACTTGCCCCCGGGCTGTCTAGGACTTACTGACCCAACCTGGGTTTGGCCCGGGTGTTTCAGAGATCAGGAGAAGGGAAGGCCTTGGGCTTGCTGTCCCTGGGACATATGGGGACAGAAAGAAAGGTGCCCTGACCTGAAATGGCTTCTTCATCTAGACTACCTCCCCTCCCCAGAAACTAGCACCTCACTTTGGGATGGGCTTGCCCCCTCCCTATCCTGAAGGGAGCACAAAGTACGGCCTGGGTGAAGACCTCCACTGTGACCTGGGTGGGGGGCAGTAGAGAAAATAAGGGATTCCCACCCATTCTCACAAACACACCCCTTCCCTGCTCTGTCACAGACAAAGACACACACCCAAACCCCAGTCATCACCCTGGACTACATACTGCAGGCCCTCTCACCTGTGGACACCCCCAAATTTTCTCTTCCCACGGGGGACTTCACTTGAGAACTCAGTCTGGCCTTGGGGGGAAGGGTATATCAACTCCAAAGACCTAGGGTCCAACACTCCAGGATCACAGCTTTTGGGGGGGGGGTCCCCACCCTCCTCCTCCCACTCCATGGCACAACGGGCTTCACCACCACTTCCCCGTGGGGCCAGGGAGCTGAGCCCAAACCTCAAGGCTAGGGTGTAGGGTGGGGGAAGGGAGAGGAGGAGGGGGCGGCTCCTCCAAGCGAGACACAAAGAAACGTCCTTCAGCCTCGGCTCCATGGCGACGCTGGGGAGGGGGAGCGCACCCAATACTTCCTTCCCCACCTGCAGGGCTATAGGGACCTCGGTGGACACTCACCTGCCGCCCCTCACCTGGGCCCGGCTTACCTGGGCTGGGGCCGCGGGGACGCCGCGGCAGGGGGCCTGGGCGCCGTCTCGGTCTTCGTCAGCCCGGCCCGGGGGGGCTCAGGGCGCCACAATCATGGGCCGGGATACGAAAGGTGCCGCAAGGGGCTCAGTCGCCCCAATCCTGGAGCTTTGAGGGGGCGCCACGAGGCTTCTTGCTGGTGAGGGGTATTTCTTGCCGTCGTCGGGTCTCTAGATTTGGAATTTCTGTGTACCGGAGTTAGGGGGGGGATTAGAATCCTCTGATCTAGGGGCGTTCTGAGCTGGGTCTTCGTGTCTTGAGGTGTGGAGTTGTAATGACCAGGATCTTGGGAGGGGGTTCCCGCAATCCCGGACGGGGGGCCCTGCGTTCTAGGTCTTGGGGGGCCCAGGTTGAAGAGGGGGAGTCTTCACGGCACCGTTGAGGGGTCGCTGTCTTCTAAATACAGAGGAAATCTCCGCTTCCCCCAAGGGGGAGTCGCTCTGTGTTGGATCTGGAGGGGGCCCCCTCTTTCCCGAAGCTCGCTGGATCCTGGATGTGGTGGGGGGACCCCCGCGCTCCCCGGCTGCGGGGGCTTGCTGGGTCCCGGCCACCGGCAGGAGCTGGGAGGAAGCCCCTCAGCCGCTGGGGGGCTCCGTCGCCGCCGCTACGAGCAGCCCGGCCCTGCGGTCCCTGACCCCGGCCTGGCCCGGGCTCCGGCTGCGGCTCCGGCTCGCGCTCCGCCTGGTGCTTGGGCCTCGGCCCCGGCGCCCGCCCGGGCTCCGCTCCATCGCGGCATCGCGGCTCCGCCCTCCGGCCGGCGCGCACCTGCCCGCCCGGCCCGCGGCTCCGCCCCCCGGCTCGCGCGCCGCCGCCCGCCCCTTTGTCCGCCCCGCTCGGCGCGCGCCCTCGCGCACGCGCACTGGCCCGGCGCGCGCTCGCCCTCCCGCCGCCGCCTCCAGCCGCGCGCCGCGGGGCGCAGAGTCTCCCCTGGCGGAGGGAGCCGCGCGCGGCGCCCCTACCCCGCCTTCCGGCCGCGCCGGGTCCTAGCGCCCGTGGGCTCCCTGTGTGTCCTCCCATCCCCGCTTTTCTAGGTCAGAGCCCACGAGGGGGCGAGAACGAGGTTAGAGAGGGCTCGGGGGAGTCTGAGAGGGTCACCTGGTCCAGCTTGTTGGCCCCTGCGGGACCAGACTGCCCCAGACTGTCCCAGTCTAGGCTTGTGGGGCGGAGCCTGTGTCTGTTTCAAGGAGGGAAAACAAATCCAAGCTCTGCAATTGGATATGCATTCACTCATCCCTCGTCTGTCCGTCCGCCTGTCTGCCCATCCATCCACCCATCCACCCACCCATGCAACCTATTTCGAGCGAAACCTCAACCTAACAGTCGGCTGGGGAAGAGGTGGTACACTTGGGCCGTGGGGGCCATGTCCAGCTCAGGTGGCATTTGCAGCCCCTGCTGTAAACAGTCAGTGACTGGTGGAGGAATGCGGCGGGGAGAAAGGAGATTCTGGACAGAGAGGTAGCAGCAGGTGTAAAGGCACCGGGTGTGAAGGAGTCATTATCTGTGCGGCAACCGGAAATTGGTGGCCTGAATGAAGAGGGGTAGATGAGGACAGAGATGAGATAGGGACAGCTCGTCCTTCCTGGCTCTGTTCTCTCTCTCTCAGCCTCATCCCGGCTGCACGCTCTTTCCCTCGTGAGAAAGCCCCCAGCACACCCCACACCATCCCTATTTCTTCTAAGCCTTTGATCAGGCTGTTTTGTCAACCCAGTGTAATCTTCCCAACCACTCCGATTATTTATAGAGCTTTGAGAGCCAGTGATTGCAAACTCCAAGTACTTACAGGTCACATAAATTAGTCGCTGGGGTCCAGTGTAAGGTGATAGGGAGCAGTGGAGGTGAGACAAACAAACAGGGAGCATCGAGGGGTGTGTGCGGACAGATGATATTTCAAGAGAAGGAGGAAATCCATATTCTAACATGAAATCTTCCAGCTCTTAAATGTTTGAAACTAATTCCCCAAAATCAGAAATACCAGATGGGCCAAATGAAACATGCTTTGGGGACATATCCGGTCGTGGGCCATCAGTTTGCAACCTCTGCTGGTGAGAATATTGCTTCAGTTCCTAACTGGTCTTCCTCCTGCCTCTAATCTAGACTCTTTTTTCTAGAATCCAAGTCCTTTGTGACCACCAGCTCTATAAAATACAAATTGAGTTGGGTTGCTGCCCTACATAAAATTGCCACGGACTCCTGTGTACCTCCACGGTAAAGTCTAACCTTATCCTGGCACTTAGAGCCCTTAGCACCTGGAGCCTGCTTACCATTCCCCCATTGAGGACCTCTCTTCTCCATTTGGCCTTTTTTCTTTTTTTCTTTTTTGGAGACAGGGCCTCCCTCTGTTGCCCATGCTAGAGTACAGTGGCATCAATATAGCTCACTGCAACCTCAAACTCCTGGGCTCAAGCGATCCTCCTGCCTCAGCCTCCCAAACAGCTGGGACTACAAGCACACACCACCATGCCTGGCTAATTTCTCTATTTTTTATAGAGATAGAGTCTTGCTATATTGTTCAGGCTGGTCTCAAACTCCTGGATTCAAGTGATCCTCCCACCTTGGCCTCCAAAGTGCCGAGATTATAGGCGTGAGCAACTGCTCCCAGCCTCCATTCAGCCTTGACCTCAGCCACACTGTTCTAGAACATCTGCTTTGTCACACATCCATACCTTTGTACACTCAGTTTCCTCTGTCTAGAACATCTTTCCCCTCTTCTTTGTTTTCCAAACAAGTTATCCTCCAAGACAATCCCTCTGTGTCTATCCTTCCTCTCCCACTCTCCTTGTCCTGCCAATGTACAGGAGTTTCACATTTCACCCTGTGTTCTATTCTTCTCCAAGCCTTCCATGCCCCAAACAAAGGAACAGGGGATTTGAGTTACTGGGCACACAGTAGAGGGCGACTGGAAAGGTAGGAAACAGGAAGGAAATGTCTTCCTGTGTCTAACAACCGCATCCCAGAACATTAGAGCTTAGAAAGCACTTTTCTCTTTTTTATGGATGAGGAACCCGAAGCCTAGAGAAGGGGCAGGGGTAAAATCAGGCCTTGAAATGCCCCTAGCCATGGTTATCAAGGGTTACCCCGTTTAAGGCCATCCTCTGCAGAAACCTTCCCTGCTTCCTCAACTGGGGCTTTGATTACCCACAATGCCATCAGTAAAGGTTTGCCAAAATACACCGTAAGTAATCAAATCCCCCCGTACTCTCAGCTCTGCAGGGTGGGAAGTCCTGGTCCCCAAAGAGGCTACATTCTTGCCAGGGTCCTATTAAATTTAAGCTGTGTCTGCTGGCTGAAAACTTTGGACTCTTATCTGTTCTGGGACCGGCAGGCAAGAAGAGGCATCACTGTCCTGACCGTGGTAACTGACCCCGGTCAGCAGAAGAAGGCAGGGCTGCTTTTACTGTGTGGGAACAGGGAGAAATACCTGCAGATTCCAGTGGTCCATCAGTTATGATAACCAAGAGTTTAGAGCCCTCAGCACCGAAGGGTTGGGTCACACCACCAGGTAACCCATCAAGACCTGCCAAGGCAGTAGTTGAGGGTGTGGGTGATTCAGAACAGATAGTGGGGAAGGAAAGGATGAGTAGCAGTTGTGTAACTGCAGCAAGGGGAGGGGGGCTGTACTGTGTTCCACTAATCTCCCTCTTCAAAGTTTCCCCTTAGAAGGAGAGGCTCACGGGATCCATGGAGATGCTGGGCAGAGCAAGGGGTAGAACGTAGCCACCCTGAAAACGTGCCACTCAGGCCTCTGCCTTCAGGAAAAGCAACTGACCAAGGGCAGCAGCTGTGAGACCCACCTGTGGTTCACACAGGGGGCCCTGGTTGGTTTCCCATGAGCTAATGCCAGCCAAGGAACTAAGATGCGCCTGATGCTTAGGGACACGAGGCTCCCCTAATGGGCAACTTTGGATCAAGGACTCCCCTTTGGCTTTGTGGACACGTTCTTACCACCGCACTGCAGGCTAAGACTCTTCCTACCCTACCTTCCTTACTTCTGTCTCTCTCTGCCCAGCATTAGATCTACTGCAAACTGAGGGTCCTCCCAGACTCCTCTGGCTCCCTCCCCATTTCTCCCTCCCGAGTGTTTCCCCTAAAAATCCCATCCCACCTTGCCTGCTTCACAGAGGACTGAACCAACACAACATATCTGAAGAGAGGACCGAAAGGCAGCTGTTTGTAACACTCTGGTCCTTTTTCCTTAACACCTAGGGCTAAACCATTCTTGCCAGCTCAAAGGTGTGTATCCACAGCAATACCACCTTTCCAGAGAGAGGGTTTTGATGGATGCAATTTAGATAGCAGAACACAAAGATAAAACTTGGCCATGATTTTCATAGCAACACAGAAGAAACACTGGAAAACAGAGATCTCCATTTAGATTTCCTCTGCCCAGAGCCCACAACCCTCTTCAATAATGTCACGTCTTTGTGCTCCTGGGCAATTAGTCGCTGCTCCTTGCACAAGAAAACACATGAATCCAGGGACCCCAGGGACTTCTGATTATTATGTATCTTCCCTTTGGTTATATTTTATATTCACTGGATGTGTCAGAAGTTTCTGCTACTGTTGGGGGGAATGAGGAAGGAATTACAAGAGTCTTTCCCTGTCTTCTAGAATCTACATTTCAAACTGTATGAATTTGGGTAACTCTACTGTCTGTTACTGGAAATAATCTGTTAAGATATTGTATTGGCCATATTGATAGACTCCACGCTGCGGGAATATGATGGCATTTGGGGATTTCTCCAGTGTGCTCTGTGATGCTCCTTAGTGCTATGTCCCCTGTCATGACAGAGAGAAGACTTTCCCGGCTTGCTGGTCTGCATTACAATGGTCTTGTGGTGCAGGAAGAACCCCCACCCAGGGCCACAGGCAGACACAGCTCAAGTGATTGCTGATAAGAAAAAGGCTCTGCAGCCCCGCAGCCTGGGACATGCAGCAGCTGGGGGCACTGGATCACTGACTCTCTCAATACCTTTTTGGAGAATGCATTCTGAAGTGAGAAACGCTGTGTTCCAGCGGGAGTGCTTAATGAGCTCCCCAGTCCCCAGGTAGAAATACAACTCTGCGACTGTGGCCAGCAGGACGCCACTGATGATGGAAGTGCACTGCGATCTTCTCTGTGATAGCGCAGAGCTGCTGAGCGGCTGGTACTCGGGGCCGCTTTGAGCTGGAAATTCTGTTTCTTGCAGCTCAAAGTGTGCCAATTCGAATGAGAAGGACAGCCCTAAAATCCTGAGTGGGTTGCCCCAGGGATGGAGTCCGGGACATGGGACTGGGTGGGGTGTAACGGGAATTCATCTTTACCTGTCATGATGCAAATATAATAAAGCGTTAACATTGGTTCTAGCTGTGGATATGCACAGCTGTAGACTTTTGTGTAATTTCTTCCACTTTTTTCAAAATAATTAAAAACTAGGCAGCGGAAGTGTTTTAAAACGGGATTTTAACAAAAAGGAGGAGGAGGTAGGAGGAGAAATGAAAATTTTCACTATATGATTCTGTTTTTTTCTAAAGCCAGGTCCAAGAACCACCTAAATTAGCCTCATCTGTCACACTCTGGGAAGCACTAGGTAATAGGTTTGTCTCCCCTGGGCCTGCCACACAGACCTGCTGCTCATGATGGCCCTAAATGCCCGTGCTCAGGGCCAGGTGGTGGGTGTTGCTCTTGGAAATCTCACAGAGAGGATCCGATGGGTCTCGACCCCCCCCCGCCACGCCTATTGAGGGGGACCAGGGATCATTCTCCGGAACCCTCAGAACTGAGGCAGGATTCTCTGAGCTGGTTCAGTCCCTGCTCCCTTCACAGGGATGGGTCACCAAAGCCATCCCCAGGAATTGCAGACATTTGGCAGGAGACAAGCGCTGTCTAGAACACATCCCTAAGGGTCTGGCTTCAATGATGTCCTAGTTTGGGTTTCCCAGAAACAGACCCTGAGAAAAGGATTCCAGAGCAAGTAGTTTGTGCAGGAGATGATTCCAGGTGGGGAGTGGAGGAGTGAAGCAGGAAGACAGTGACAAGGGGTGTGTTATCAAGCAAGTTACCACGGTGGGCAAGTGGAGGTTAACCCCACTGGGGAGCTCTCAGAGGCAGTGCAGAACACACTTCTCGGAGTCACCCCACCCAAGGGCAAAGCAGCTGGGGTATTTATCTATCACTGGGGAGATCTCTGGGACAGGGAGCATGTGGGGGGCAGTGCCGTGGGTGTGGGCAGAGCAGGCTGGGGCCAGAGAAGGCCTTCCGGAATAGAGATGAGGACACTGGCAAGGAGAAGCTGGGAAGGGAGTGGGGAACAGACAGTGTCTGCCACCGATGCCTGGTACTGAGAACAGTGCCCTGGTGGGTCTGGCACGATGCCCACATCTTCCAAGTGGAGCAGACAGACCTCTGTCATCCAGCATCTGTTCCCCATGTTCTGACAACAGAACCCTAGTTTCCTTTAGGAACCCACATTCCCTGACATGCCCTTCCCTACTCATTAGGGGTTCTGAGGGCGGGGCTCACCTGTTTGACTCTAAGGGTGGTCTTCTGACCCAGCCTCCACCAACCGGTGCACGGCAGCCTGCTGGCCATGGCTATTGTTTCTGAGATGGGTCTGTGGCCCGAGCCAGGCCAGTAGGACAGAGGCCAAAACTGACACAGCAGACAGCAGAGCCGAGAGAGGCAGAATCCTTGTTCTCATTTGAGCCCCTTGATCTAGCCATGCCTGAAGACCCTGGTCTTTCCAGTTGTGTGACCCAATAAAGTCCCTTTTGTGCTCAAGTCAGTTGGACTTGGGTCTCTGTTACTTACAATCCCAAGCTCTCAATATTATGTGTAAGTGTTTAAAAATGCAGGAGTAAGTTTAACATTCTCTCCTCTGTCCCGCATCATCACTGTTTCCTCGGCATCCCGGGGTGTGCAAGGGGATTCTCAGAGGAAGCCCAGCCTGCCCTGGAGCAGGAGGTTCAAATCCTCTGGAGTCCAGCTGCTGCCTCCTAAGCCTGGTTATTCTTGGGGCCATGCATGGAGCTGGTGGGTTCACAGCTGAGCAGTTGGGCCAGCTGCCTGGGCTGCCCTTTGGGGCCCTTTTCCCTCTAAGCTCCAGGGGGAAACCTCTGGGCCAAGACACTCATTCATTCATTCATTCTTTCGTGGGCACCTACACTGGGATGAAAGGCTGGGCTAAACAGCACTGTCCTTGCCTTCAGAAGCTTCCTGCCTAGCAGGGGAGACACTGCACTAATCATACCAATAAGTGTAAAGTTCTGACTGAGACCAGGGTACAAAAGAGAGACAAGGGTTGGGGGCTTCCTGGAGGAGGTGAGGGCCATGCTGAGTCTGAAGGGTGAGCAGGAGCTGAGTGGGCCCCTCAGTTGCGGGTGCTGGTCATCTCTCCCCAAGCCTGCCCAGCAGCTCCTCCCTCCTGCCTTTAAGATCTTGCACTCCTCAACTCCAGTAAGGCCTGCCTAATGTCTAACCTGCATCCTGCCTGCTGCCTGCACAGCCCACTTTTTTCGCTTGGGTCCCAAGGAAGGTAAAGTTCACCTTCACTGAGCGCTTCCCTCCTAATGCTTTCTGGGTCATCTCCCATCTCAGGGAAGGGTCTCTGGACTTTGATTAGGCACTTAGGGTATGCCAGGCACTTTCACAAGGCTAGAGTCTTCCCCCAGTGGGGAAACTGAGGCATAGAGTGCAGAGGTCCTAGACTAACAAGGCCAGACTCTTCCTCCTGCTGGAGAAGGAATGGGACACCCTGTCCTGAGTCCTTCTTGCTCACTTCTCATACCTTTAACCTCTTCTGGGCTCAGTCTGTTCCTGGTACCTCCAAAGCTGTCCCCCCACCTTGGGCTGTCCCTTCCCCTCCTCCAGCTCCTGGCTCTCGAGGGAGCCTCTGTTCATGCCCTCCCACTTATTTAATGATCACACACTTGTGCCAGGCCAGGTTCTAAGCATTTTACACAAATTAACTCATTTAAACCTTCCAACAACCCTATGATGTGGGTGCTCTAGTTGCGTATCAGAGACAGAGAGTTGAGGAGTTTGCTGGAGTCACACTCTAGCTGGGACTCAACCCAAGGCCCTAAGCACCTCCTTGCCCAGCCCCTCCGTCCCCTGCCAGCCTCACCTACTCCCCCCTGATTACATTGTATCCCATTTCCATCCCTCTCCCCGTCCACCTGCCTGTCCCCATTTCCATTCCTGCCTCTGGGCTGCTGCCTGGCAGGGCCACTCTCCTGGTGTCCTGGGACCAGAGGTGGGAACAGCGTGGAGGCCTGGGTGCTGGAGGGGCCCAGGTCACACCCTGCTCCACTCCCAGCCTGGGGAGGCTTGGCTGAGCCAAGGGCCTGGAGGAGGCAGACCTGGGTGGGAGCTGGGAGCAGTAGGGGGCTGGGTGGAGCCAGGCCTGCAAGCCCTAATTAAGTCAGTTAATTAGGAAGGGAGGAGAAGCCTTGTGGGAGTTAATGAGCTTGGCTAATTAGGTGGATCCTGGAGAATGGCTCCAATTCTAGTGGCTGGGGAGAGACAAGGGCTTAGCCACAGTGGAAGGAGGGGGATGATATACCAGGCACCTCCCGTGTCACCAGGGTCCATCTGAGGCCACTCCAGGGTCTGGTTTGAAGTTATCTTACCAGGGCCATGTATGACATCAACATCTGAGCCTGAAGTCACCACTGAGGCCTGGCCCCTTGTCACCCATGCCTTGAGGGTCACATCTAGATCTCCTTTGAACATTTCAGGGAATGAGGCTATAAACTGAGCCCTGACCCTGGGACCCTTCAGAACAACCGTGACAATCCCTGTGATGCGTCGGGAACTACGGCTGCCACCCACACTTCCCCCGATATTTCAGTTGGCAAATATGTCCACACGCTCTGTCACTATTGGAAGGGAGGTGATGGCTGTGGCCCGGGGACAAAGGAGCTTGCCCTGACACCTACCCAGCCTGCTGCTCCCAGTGCAGACACATGCAGGGCCATGGGGAAGGCAAGGGAATGTTGTCTCCTGGGCCTGGTGCCAGTCACCTTGAGGGCCACCAGCTGTCCCAGGAGCCTGCAGGCTCTCTCTTGCTCATCCTGTTTCTCTCTAATCTGGGATCTAAATAACTGGGGACAGAGCAGTTAACACTGTGAGGTGTGAGTACTGGACCTAGGGCCAGCTACAGAAGGAGGGGCCCAGAGAAATTTAAATGTGGGCCCCTTGTTTAGAAAGCAGAAAAACGCTTTTTCCTTTCTCCCAAGGACTATCTCCCGCCTGTCATGGAGGTTTTTATTTCCTATTCAACATCATGCTCCCTTGGGCACAGGGACACTAGTGGGGCAAGTGCAGACCCTCACATGTCCCCGGCGCCACCCTGCTGCACACCCAGCACTGGTCCTTCCCTCACCCAGGCGTGGCAGCCAGGGGCAAAGGGCAGTGGCAGTGGGGGAGGGGTTGCGGGCTGTGGGGGATGGGGAGAATGTAGCTGAGGACCTGCCCAGGGGAGGCGGTGGGCTGTGCTCGCTCATGGAGTGAGGTAGAGGCTCCAAGTCCCTGGCACATGTTCCACTGTCCCATCAGACTTCACGTACATGCCCTGGTACCCTGTGCTGGTCACGTGCCCAGACCTGATAGCCCCCAGGACCTGGCTGGGTCCCCACAGCTGCCCTGCACACTTGCCACTGCTAGTGCCCTCCCTTCACATACTTGCTCATTCATCCAGTTACCGAATATTTACTGAGCGCCTCCTATGTGTTAAGCACTGTTTGCAGTAAACAAAACTAAGCAAAACCCCTGCACTCACGGAGCCTCCACTCTAGTGAGGGATGAAGGCAGCCGACAGAAGAAAGAAGTAAATGATTATGCTTCCAGGGGTTAGTGCCAGGGAAGAAATAAAGCTGGGAAGGGGGCAGTGCACAGGAGACGGTGACATTGGAGCAGAGACTTGGAGGAGGTGAGGGAGGGAGCTGTGCAGATAAGGGGGGGGAACAGCCAGTGCAAAGGCCCTGAGGCCTGAGTGCCCTGGAAACATCCAGGACCAGTGAGGAGGCTGATGTGGCTGGGAAGCGTGGGAGGAGATAAGGAGTAACAGAGACAGTTCATTCAGGGCCACCATGGGCCTTTAGCTCTGACTCTGAGTGAGGTGAGAATCGCTGGAGGGCTTTGAGCAGAGGAGGGATGGGGTTTGTTTTGGGGTTTAACATGCTCCACTGCTGCCACGGAGAGGAGAACAGACTGTGGGCCAGGTTGGAAGCAGAGAGACCAGCGAGGAGGCCACTGTACCAGGCCAGGGAGAGAAGATCGCAAGTTGGCCCAGGGCAGCGGGCGTGGAGGCGGCGAGAAGTACTGGATCCTGGATCCGTTTGGACACAGCCAGTAGTATGTGCTGATGGACCGGGTAATGGGCAGGGGGCTCTGAGAGGACACAGAATGACCCCCAAGGCTTTTGCTCTGGACCCCTGGGCCATGAAGTCCCTTGGACAGCTGAGGACACCAAGCAGCTCTCTTCCAGGCTGGTCATCGGGATTCCTTGCCCCAGGGGAGTCTTCTCTCATTTCTGGGGCACCCCACCCCCCCAGCTCTGCATTCCTAGGTGCCTGGGACCAGCAGCTGCAAGGTGGAAATGCTTACACAAGCTTGCTTAGGCACAGGCCCCCCCACACAGGGTCACGGGCGGAGGTGCTCGCAGGGGCCAGGAAGGTGCCATGAATGGGGGACAGGGCCTGCGCAGGGGCAGTGGTGAACCTGAGAGCCCTGGCCCGTGTGTGAGTGTCCCCCCCTGCCCCCGCATTGAGCTCACTATTGCTCCTAGGACTCAGGTTCTTGGAGCTTCCAGGTTTTTAACAGAAGTTAGAAATCTGGATCTTAGGATGCAGTGCCCTGATTTTGAAATACTGGCAAATCATTTGAAAAAGTCAGAGCAGGTTACGCCCTTCTGTGGGACCAAGGATAAGACAGGGACACTGCTCTTGTGCACCTTCTGTCCACCGAGACAGGGACACTGCTCTTGTGTACCTTCTGTCCACCGCAACCTCCACACCTGTGGTCTCTGAGTCATGCCAGCCACAAACCTGGGAATGCAGACACCCCCTGGGGTCTGGCTGCGTGGGTTAGTGCGTGGCTGGTCTAGGGCAGGAGAAGGGGTGAGGGGCAGTTACGAGAATGGCTGGAAGGAGCCTCTTGGGTGCTGGGCAGTGACACTGCCCCGAGGATGATGTAGTTGCCAGGAAAGGGCAGCTGCGGGTCCGTTGGGCACCAGGGCCCGAAAGGGTGAGACCAAAGCCAGGAATAAGCCGAATAAGCCACAAGGCGAGGCTTGTGCTCGGACAAGCGCACCAGCACGGCTGAGCAAGAAGGGAAGGTGACAGGGCTGCTCCCTTTCCCTGCCCTGAGACCGCACCTCTCCCCCCTGCAGCTCACGACCTCATCCACCCTCAGA
Organism: Cheirogaleus major; assembly: GCA_963574435.1. Classification (NCBI taxonomy): domain Eukaryota; kingdom Metazoa; phylum Chordata; class Mammalia; order Primates; family Cheirogaleidae; genus Cheirogaleus; species Cheirogaleus major. The sequence goes on from CAUYPO010085842.1 coordinate 55,961, forward strand.
ATGACAGAACCATCGCTGAACCTATTTTAGGGCTGGCCGAACTGGGTCACAGAACCTTTAAGTAACCCGGTCAGGGTCACATGACTCGTAAGTAGCCGGCCTGGAGTAAGCCCCAGGGGTATGTGGCTGCAAAATCTGATCTTTGAACACCCAGGTTGTCAGCGCAGGGGCCGAGGCCGCAGAGCGTGTGTGAGCGCAGCGCGCCCTCTGGTGGCAGACGCGCCGCTGTGCAGGACGGACCGCGGGACCGTCGCAGTGCGCGTGCGCGCTCTCTGGCCGGGTCTCTATCTCTCTCAACAAGCCCGTTTATTATCTGGTTCTCGAGGGGGAGACCACGCCATTTCCACCGTCTGCTCTCCTACGACCCGGGACATTCGGCCGTCCCTACCCAGCTGAGCCACTCAAAGCCCCTGCCCCTGGCTGAGGCTTCTACGGCTGTGCCAGCCCCCAGGGGACCTTCTCGCCCGGTTGTCCCTCCCCCACTCCCCTCTGGCACAACCTTTGTCTGCGAAGGTCTCTTTGCACGGTGGTTCTCAAACTCCGCCGCGCG
>CAUYPO010085843.1:0-16803 GCA_963574435.1 Cheirogaleus major
TAATATTTGTACCCCCATAATATGCTGAAATAAAAAAATAAATAAATAAATAAAAAGGTGTAAGAAAATGAAATTTCGAAATTCCAAATGGAAAGTAGAGGAGAATGGCAGAAAAGAAAGGTATTCGTTGGGCTTGAAATATTTTTAAAAATTAGTTTTAAATATTCTCATCAAAAAAGGAAGAGGGAGGAATCCTACTTGTTCTACTTTATAAATAACAGGTTAGCTACTGGCAGTTAATGAAACATTAAACCCAAAATTTGCCTCATTGTGTCATGGAGATTATGTCACAATGGATAAATCTGCCAAGCCTCTTCCAAGAGGTGCTGTGTGCCAGCCCAATCCCTAAACCCTGCCAAGCCACAGAGTGCTTTCCAGGCTGGTGACCGGCCACAGAGACAACTAGCTGCAAATATGCTCTGGGATGGGAACAGAAACGAGCCCGTTTCACTGCTCTGATAGATGGAGGGTGGGGACCTCAGGACTCAAGCAGGCTCCAAGGGTTTAGCAGCAACTGCACTCCTTTCCCCATCAGATGAAACTCTATGCATCACTCCAAGTGCATGACACATGTGGATGCACTATAGTACTACAAATGTAGCTATATACTCACACAACAATATTATCAAATGTTTACTAGTGACCAGGCAGTGTTCTGGGAGCCAGTGGTATAGTCCCTGCTCTCAGGAAGCTCACTTTCTGCTGAATTTTTATCAAACTCAGCATCTAGAAAATTCAACCTAAACTGGACTACGTCCCGGAACCTGTGTTGAAAGCCCCTGATCTAGCCCAGTCCTCTCATGTTCCGAATATGAAAACTGAGGCGCTGAAAAGGTTAGGTGATTTGGCTCAAAGACAAATCTAGTGACGAGGCATCAGCGGACCAGCAAAAACCACACCGGTGCCAACAACTCGGCGGTCCGGAAGGGGGATGACCTAACTCAGTGTCTGGGTTCCACGCTTCTGCAGCTACTGTGCAACATGCTAATAGACACAGTAACTAAATGAAGTCATCGTAAGCAAGTTTAAACGATGCTCTGCTGACCCTAGGAAACGGCAGCAAGTGTCTAACCATTTTGAAAGGTTTCCATCACAACACAGTTCAAATGAAAAGCCGGCAGTTGGTAAGTTAACCTCGGTATGGCCACAAAACTGAGCGCTCTTGAACAGCCACAGGCCGGGCTGTGGTAAGTGCCCACCCCAGATGTACCTTCCCTCCCCTCTGTGAGCAGACAGCAGAGGGTCTCCCCATCCCCCAACCCCCCACCCGCATGCAGGGTCAGCTACCGGCCCCTCTCCCACACACCACAGAAAGGGGTCACTCCTCAAAGGAACACCTCTGACCCACCGCCCAGTGACTAGATGTTTCCCTTTCAGGGAGGTTAGTCTACAAACAACGGCTCTGTGTGAGGAAAAGCTTGCACACGCCTCAGCTACCTCAGATTCCACGTACTTCTAATCTGTAGGATTCACAAAATGCCCAATAAAAGATGACATTTCAAACCTTTCTAATATTTTTCACATAAATAAACACACAAATTGGAAGATAAATGTCAGACAATAGGCCTTTAGCTTGGAAAAACCACGGCTGTACCCGGATGGTAGCAGCGCTCAGAGACGAGAACAGGGAAAGGTCACACCAGCTTCTCAGGTCTCCAGTGCCTCCTACAGAGACACCCTCGCCCCTCTAGCTCACCCCTTGTTCTGGGTGAAAGCCTGTGGCCACATGAAAGGTCCCGGTTTAGCAGCTTTTTATTGGAGCTTGAGTAACAGCTGCACTGTTTTCCTACAGCTGAGAAAACACTTTCCCACAGTTAACTTTACCTTTCATCAGTCCCTCAACCTTCAGGAAGCCTTCTTGCCAGCTCTCCTCTCCTTTCATCTCCGAAATCCATCTCTTTCTCCCACTTCTAGCTTGAAGTGGAAGGAATGAATATGTGTGTACCTTTGCCCAAGCAAATATCCACAGCGCACTGCCTGTTCAACTTAAGCGCTGCCCAGACGTCCAGGGGATTTGATCAGCACCCCTCTGCCCATTTCTGCCCAGGTCCTCATTCCAAGGCAAGCTGGCACAAAACCCTAGACAGCCTCTGTACAGAAGCTTGCATTCAGGCCTCGATGGTACCAACCGGCAGAGAATATCACACAATTACCCCCTGCACCTCCCAGCTTGAGAAGCTCCCTGTGAATGTTCTTAAGATACATTTGCAAAAGGAGCCAGGGCCAAATGCAGGAGCTCATAAATCATATTTCTTTTTTTTATTTATTTTTAATTATTGTAATTCCTTTTTTTTTAGCTAATTTCTTTCTATTTTTAATAAATCATATTTCTGAAAGGACAGCCTTGTTAATAAATAAGTTAACAGATGAGATTAACAGAAAGTGAGAAATAAATTCACAGCAACATACGTGCCCCTTTGAAAACTCACAACATAACTGCCTTTTGTTTTGTTTGATTAAACACCTGGGCCTCAACTCCTCTTTAAGATGAACTCATTATCTCTAAGAGTTCATTTTCACAGCCTTGAAGAGCCCTAATCAGGCAAGAGAGGTACCAGTCCTCTGATAAAGCCAGTCTCACAGAAAAGGGGGGGAAAAAATGGAAAAGCAAACACAGCTGCTCCTGTTATCAGCTAGTAGCCATAACTATTTGTTTCTCTCTTTTTGTCCCCATAAAAATCCTGAGCTGCTTCTGCTCAACCCCGACACTTTTCCTTCTTTCTTTTTATGTTGTGTGCCCTTCTCACCCTTTGAAGTAAAATAAACTTTCTTTCTTTAAAACTACTCTAATCTTTGTGTTGAAACATCTTTCTCCACCTGCATATGAATTCACACCCTAACAATTTCTTCTATCAAAACATCAACAGAAGGCCAGGCACCGTGGCTCATGCCTGTAATCCTAGCACTCTGGGAGGCCAAGGCGGGCAGATCCTTTGAGCTCAGGAGTTCGAGACTAGCCTGAGCAAGAGAGAGAGCCCCATCTCTACTAAAAAAATAGAAAGAAATTGGCTGTACAACTAAAAATATACAGAAAAAATTAGCTGAGCATGGTGGCTCATGCCTGTAATCCCAGCTACTTGGGAGGCTGAGGCAGTAGGATTGCTTGAGCCCGGGAGTTTGAGGTTGCTGTGAGCTAGGCTGACGCCACACACAGCAGGCACTCTAGCCTGGGCAACAGAGTGAGACTCTGTCTCAAAAAAAAATCAACATAAATGAAAATATCCTTACATGTGCCCCTCACTCCCAACCTTCACCTTCTTGTTTTTTATTCATCGGGTCATTGGCTATGCACACAAGTGTGGGTGGGAAGCTAAAGATAGGTTTCCTCTGGGGTAATACTTTTTTTGAGACAGAGTCTCACTCTGTTGCCTGGCTAGAGTGCCGTGGCGTCAGCCTAGCTCACAGCAACCTCAAACTCCTGGGCTCAAGCGATCCTCGTGCCTCAGCCTCCCGAGTAGCTGGGACTACAGGCATGCGCCACCATGCCCAGCTAATTTTTTCTATATATTTCTAGTTGGCCAATTAATTTATTTCTATTTGCAGTAGAGACGGGGTCTCGCTCTTGCTCCGGCTAGTTTTGAACTCCTGACCTTGAGTGATCCACCGGCCTTGGCCTCCCAGAGTGCTAGGATTACAGGCCTGGGCCACCACGCCCGGCCTGGGGTAATCTTTTTAATGAAACAAGTCACTTGCTCATGTTGGGAGCCATGTTCCCTCTACTTTTTAAAATTACAAAGTTAGAAGTCTTCTATTAGCCCTAGCTTGTGAGGACCAGCACCCCAGCAACAAAATCAAACACAACAGACCTCAAAGCTAGGCTGACTAAATGAACTGTTATTGGGCTGCAAAGTAAACAGGCCCAAGGGGTGGGCAGTGCAGGAAATAGGCCTTAATTACAGTTATTTGTTCAGTCAAAACTAGCATTTCTCCAGGCCGCTGGGTGGGGTGGATGGCGGACTGGACTGAGGGCTCCTTTGAAGATTCTAGATCTGTCTCACATTCCTTTCTCCTCACCAAGGGGGAGACAGGTTGGGCCAGGATGAGGCTGACAGACAGTACCTCTGAGATGGACACCACAGCCCTCCCTGGAGAGAAAGGGATCAGAGGGCTCCCAGGCAGGAAAGAGGGGGTGAAGTGGGAAGGAGGGCAACAGGGAAGTAAATAACTAAAAAAATCAGGACCCTGATGTCAAGGTGGTAGGAGGGGCAGCCTGGGGAGGCTGAGGAGCTTGCCGGAGGGAGAGGAACAGAGGTCTGGTGGTCGTGCGGATGTGTGCCTGGGACACTGGGGAAGAAGTGGAGTCTGGAGCAGCCTGGATGAGGGGGACGGAGCCTGGAAGGGGAGGAAAGCCCCCAAACAGGACAGCCCAAAGCAGAACAGAAGCAGAGACTACCTCATGGCAAAACCAGGGAGCACCAGGCAAATGCTGAAGTATTTTAGCTCAATGGCACTCCAAATGTGGCCCACGGGCCAGCAGTTTGAGCATTGCTGGGAGCCTGTCAGCTTCCAGCCCAGACCTACTGAAGCAGAACTGGAATCTGCACTGTAACAAGCTGCCCAAGGGATGATCTGAGACCAGCCCAATAGCAGGTGCAGGTCTGTGTTCAAACCGTGCTTTTGAATGCTCCTATGTTTAAATGATGACATGCCACACACCTAACAGCAAGTTTCCCTCACCCCTACTTCAGAACGGCCCTTCAGTGATGGGAAATAATGAAACCAAGTTTCCAGTAAGATTACATACTACTTCAGTATAACAAGATAAGGGAATTTTGACAGACTAGCATGAAGTCCCTGAAAAAGATGTCTGTAATTTGATAAGGAATAGATGCTAATGGACACATGCTTGGGAAAGATAGAGTAAATACACTAAAATATTAACCAGGTTTTCTTTTATCTTGTTGTGGTTTCTCAGGTTTTCAACATTAAGCATGAATTTCATCAATTTTTTAAATTAAGAGAAAATTGTGCAAAATTATAATAAAGGATCACAGGGTAGAAATCTTCTGGTCCAGAGCAAAGTAAAAAGCCTATTTCATTTGCTATCCTCCACACAGGCTATGATTTACTGTCTATTTATAAAATGTATTCTATTGGTCTACATTATAGAGTAAGACAACTTTGACAAAAATCAACAAATATCAGGGCCCGGTGCGGTGGCTCATGCCTGTAATCCTAGCACTTTGAGAGGCTGAGGTGGAAGGATTGCTTGAGCCCAGGAGTTTGAGGTTGCAGCAAGCTATGATGACACCACTGCACTCTAGCCCAGGCAACAGAGCAAGACCCTGTCTCAAAAAAAAGAAAAAAAAAGAATCAACAAATATCAGAAGAAAAGATACATTATAAAATGAGTTTCAATAGCTATAATAGAAAGGATCCCAACCTCAGTCTCTGGGGTAAGCTATTTTAAGACATTGCTTTGACATGGAGGAACATCTACTGCACTGTCCTCCCTGAAGAAGAATCACCCGATGATGCAACTGTGGATGGGCCACTGTTTCGAGGTGATTTCTCAGTGGTGGGACAAAGCTTTGCTGACCCACTGTCTCCAGTGATTACCTCCCATCATCACAGACAAGCTCAGTGTCTACAAGGAGACTTGAGAATTTATGATATGGTGGCCCCTAAACAGAGAGAGATTAACTTGTAAGAACAAAACTGGACCACATGGGGACCAAATCCAAAACTGTGGCCTCACCAGCTCCACCAGGTTCTTATACCCTGGCACCTTGTATCACTCACATGTCACGTGCTGGACCAAGCAGTCCATCACTGAAATTAAATCATGGTAGCGTTCTCCTAATTTTACAGGAACAAAATGTAATTTGCTATTTTCTTATTTTCTGTATTCTTCATGCTCTGGAATCTGGTGCCTTGTCCCAGGAGGGACTGATCCTCCCAGAGACAGTTAATTCCTAGAAATAGCAACTACTCCCCTGCGAGCACAGCTTTCATAGGCAAATCAACCAAGTCAGAGCCCATACCTGCCAACTACCTCCTCTACCAGGCTCTTACAGTCCAGAAGGCAATATGCCTCTGCCCTAATCATCCCAGGGCCAGGTACCTGACAACTAGAGACAGCCCCTGTACCCCAGGGTCCACAGAAACTATTCAAACTAGCCAGCCATAAGCCTGCTTACCCTGCCTTGCCTAGCTTTCCCAGGGAAACCATGCTAAGGGTACATGCCTGTGCTTTTCCTGGTTCCTTCTGCCTCCAGCTGACCCTGGCGCTTCCCCAGGTGGCCCTGTGTGGTGCAGTGTGGCCCTTCCTCTTGGTAATTTAACGAAATATCTTTCCAATGCAGTTGTCTCCTGATTTGTTGGCCTCATCATACATGAATAACAATAAAATCTACATTTTAAAACACACAAAAATGGCTTTATTTTCTCAATTTTCATATTTTAATCCCACAAATTTTCCTTAAGTCCTCACCACCTGCTCCCAATTATATATGGGCATATGGCAAACAGAAAGAATATGTCGCAAATATTAATGAAAAATTAGAAGACGATATTTAGCTTGCTTTTTCATGAACAAATATCCTTGGGATTTTATAGGACATACAGCTAGCTGTCCCTTGGTATTTGATGGGGGTAGGATGTTCAAGTCACTGATATAAAAGGGGTTATATAAAATTTAACCTACACACATCCTCCTGTATACTTCAAATCATCTCTTAGATTACTCATTCTACCAAACACAATGTAAATGCTATGTAAATACTGCATAAAGTATAGTGGTTATATTGTATTATATTTGTATTATCTTTTATTGTTGTATTGTTATTAATAATTTTTATGGTTTTGATTTTTTTTTTCAAATATTTTCAACCCTCGGTTGGTTGAATCCAAGGGTGTAGAAGCCATTGATACAGAGGGATGAGTGTGTTTATAATCTATATTTATAATCATATTCTGTTATAAAATTATATCTGGTTCATATCCTAACTTTCTCATGTATACAGTAAGGATGGGGTACTCATGCTTTGCAAAGAGTATCCCACCCTGAGAACAAGTTCGAGAGTCAGAGTTCTCATTAAATTAAAATAAAATGCAATTATACAGAGTAAATTTTCCTGATATCCTTAGGCAACCAGAATGACTTGAAAGGAAGCATTCCTAAACTGGGCAGGGAGTGGGGAAGAAGTTGTCACCATGGCCACGACTAGATAAAAACCCAAAGATGATCTTTGATGATACAACTTCCTACTCACCAACAACTAGCAAGTCAGAAGTGCTTGATGGGCAAGCACTTTAGCCAATGTTCAGTCTTTCCAAAGAAGCAAGGGAGAATTTGGGGAAGAACAGAGAAAACAGGATAAAATAGGCAGCAGAAACAACAGTCAAAGAGGCAACAACTATTGATAAGTATGTACAAACACAATTTTTTTAGCACCTATTATGTGCAACATAGACTTTACTAGATTCTTAGAATTTAATGTTTATCACACCCTATGTTGTTATCATCAATCTCTACTATAGATGGAAAAGCTGATCAAAAAACAAAGACACACCTAACAAGTAGAAGAACTGGAATTTCTGCCTCAGTCGGGTGACTCCCTAAATCCATTTTTTCCTACTACTTTATCAAGTTGAATAATTGGTGTTAGACTCTGATCACACTTCCACAAACTCCCTCTCATTCTATCCTTATGACCACCTCACATGATAGGAGGGAGAGTAATATCATTCCCGTTGCATAGATGAGCGTGAGGTCTGGAAAAGCTACCTATTTTCGGAACTCATTCTCCTTTCCGACGTAACACCCTGCTGGATGCACACAGTGAGAAGTAAACCTTGATGGAGCTGACGGAGGAGACCAGTTACGACAGAAAGGACAGAACGCAGTTTTGCTACCTCCATGCCGCCATGAAAGCACCGGGCTGCTCTGTGCACGTGTGTGTGCACCAAGGGCAGTGAACAAAGCCCCAAAGACAGATCGAAGCCCCAGAGCTCCAGCCCTAATTCACAGTGTCAAACTTTGCTGTAAAATCAACAATTTAAGAAGGCAGAGAATTATATGCTGTGCTTCCATCAAAACACCAAAATTAAAGATGGGAGTGTCTTAGGCAATCAGGAAGATACTTCCTGCCAGCACTCTTTGTAAGTAATAGTTACTGGCCGGGTGCAGTGGCTCACGCCTGTAATCCCAGCACTTTCGGAGGCCGAGGGGGGAGGACTGCCTGAGACCAGGAGTTGGAGATTACAGTGAGTTATGATGACACCACTGCACACTAGCCCCAGCAACAGATTAAGACTCTGTCTCAAAAAAAAAAAAAACAGTTACCTATCATTCCGTAAATAATACTTCCTTTGTATCAAGGTGCTACCCTAAGGGGGTTTTAAGACCTTCTTTCACTTAATCTTTAACAGAACCCTATGATGCATCACAATCCCCATTTCACAGATAAGCAAACCTGAGTCTCAGAGAGGATTAAGTGACTTTTCAGAAGCCACTTAGGGAAAAACCAAAATCCTTATCTCTGATTCCAAAGCTCACCAGGATTCCAAAAACAGTTTTACTTTACCAGGTCTCTAGGATATCTGAAGTACACCACTTTGATCCCTTCTCCGCCTACTTCCATACAGAAACATAAAATCAAAAGAGAACCTATGTGGGTACAGGACAGTCAGAAGAGCACCTCCCTCACGTGCCCTTGCTGAGCACCAGTGCTGACCCCTGAGATGTGCCTGTCCAGATGCCTTCTAGAAGAACAAAGCCACAGCCTTAGGCATTCCATTATTATTCCAAAAGGCATTATTCATTCTTATAATTTGTGGCAGTGGTACTAATAATTTTTTAAATAACAGAAATTTGTATTGTGTATTTTCTAGGTGCCAGGTAGGGTCCTCAATTCCTGGCATGGATTCATTTCATCCTCACAACAACCCCATGAGGTAAATACGTTTATTGCCATTTTTTGACAAATGAGAAAGAATTATGTAAATTTTTGGCATGAATATGTACTACTTTTTATAATAAGAAAAAATTTTATAAGCTATACTGACTTTGAAAAAATTAGGAAAAGACAAAATATGAAGTAAAGATACAGAAAGAAAAGAGAGGAAAAGGAACTCCATTTTTTTTTTACAAATGAGAAAACTGAGATCTCTCCTAAGGTCCTGAGATAAGAACTCAGTCAGCCAGGTACTAAAACTCTTTTCCGCACCGCTGTGGTGCCATCTCTAGAATGAAGCAGCCACCAAAAGTCACTAATATACACTTATGATTAAATTATGTTCTATACAGGGTAATAATATTTAAAAGTTTCTAGCAATTATTTTGAACTTTAGTTAAAAATACAGACACTCAGCATAAAACAGTGTCAAAACTGAGTTTGGCACTTGTAGCATGCATAAAATTTGAATCAGAATCCAAATCTTTTATCATTGCCTTCCTCTTTCAACTATTATAAGAGAAATAACTAAAGTTACCTACATTCTTATTCACTGATTCTACACAAAACGTCCATTTCTAAAATGTCCTACACAATTCACATTTTCCCACTGACAGCATTAGAATACATCCCACTCATTCTAAGATAAATAAAAAGATGATTCCAAACTCTTCAACATGAACTATAACAAGACACAAGAACAAAAAGACAGAAAATAAAAAGTATACTTAGGCTTAAAGCAAATTTAGTGATAAATTCAGAAAATTCCCTTTTCCTCAAACTATCACCAATACTTTACATACTTATAAACAAATATTTTCCTAATTTAACATCTTGAGATCTTCTCTTTTCAAAGACTGCATAAAACAAAATAGTTTTGCAACCAACCTTTAAAGTTATCAAACAACTAAAACTGACCAGTATAAAGAAGAATTTGAACTCACCTACATTAAACATTCATTAAGTCAACAAGATGAAAGAGTAAAAGTAAACAAATAACAGAAACTTGCTCCCTAACATAGGAAGGAATCTCTTGGCCAGTGAAGCAATACAAAAACAGAACGGCTCACCCGTACCATGTTATAGATGAACATCTGTGAGGATTACATGAAATCAGCCATGAAAATTGCTTAGCACATATGCCAGGCACATAATAAGTGTTCGACATTAGCTTATATTACATTCTCACTTCATTCAATACAAGGTTACTTCATTGCCTCCATGACTCTGCCGCCTCTTGTACAAAACAGAGACAACAGCAGTTCCTACATCATAGTGTTACTGGCCTCCACCTGGAGTGGAGGTCTTTTCAGGTTTTTGGTGATCGTAGAAAAAAAGGATTTCAGGACGCACCACCTAAGCCAAGGAAGCAGCTTTTCATTGAAAGATAGAAAGCAAGACTGCGCTCTTAAAAGAGAGACAGAGGGAGAGAGAGAGAGAGAGAGAGAGAGAGAGAGAGATTAAGCAGGCTGGAAAAGAGCAGCTGCCCCAAAAGGAAGGGGTTTTTGGTCTTAGGAAGTCTTAGTAATTGAGGGGAGGAATATTCGAAGCTAAGGGATTGGGTTTTACTAAGAATTTAGATAGTATTTTCTAGAATTGGGTTTTCTCCCATATTCATACTCCATATGGTTGTTTCAGAACTGTCATGTGATTTTAAGGGTAGAGAAAATGTTAAACCACAGTGGCCTATTAATAGATCGTTGACAAGCTGGTTGAAGCCAGCCCTTGTCTGTGGTTATCAAGCCCCCCTTATTTAGACTTTCAAACCCGCACCCACTCTGCAAAGCCCCTGCATCCTGCTGCTCCTAGCCTAGCAGCCTAGTTAGCTTCTGCCCAAGGGTTGTCTAACAGCTGCACCCACTCCGCAAGCCCTTGCATCAGGTAACAACCCTGCCTCTTAGGCTGCTACTCTAACAATGGGATTATTAGGATTGCGGATGTTTTCAAGGTGCTTAGAACATCAGCTTAGAACAACAAAGTTAGCTGTCAATATTATTCTTAGTTCCCTCCAAGAGGAAGCTCAGAGGTTTGCAGGGCTGGGATCTGAACCTAGTTGCTCCAAACACTAGCATCACGTTTCCTCAAACTCAACCTGTAGCTGATGCTCAGTCAGGGAGATTTACCTGGTGCTCAAGGAAATACCCAGGGGACCAGGAACAACCCAACGCCACCTCTTGGCAGCTCAATCTGCTCCAGGAACTTGCAGCTTCAGCATCCTCAGCCCCATCAACCAAACCTCCCGTCCGACCACAAATCTATATTCCTCTTTGTGTTCCCGTTCGCCAATTACTAGTTTATCTTTTTCCAAAGGGGGCTTGGGGGGAGTTTTGTAACCACTTAAAACAAACAATAATGACAACAATGGTAACCACTCTCATCTATGCAACACTCACTTCCAAATGCTGTCACAGACTCCAGGACACGAGGACAATTTCTCCCAACCTGTGAGGTGGTTAATATTATTATTGTCTCCACTATTAATAATGGGAACATCAAACTCTAGGAAATAAACTGCCCAAGGTCACAGATCCTCAGGGCTGAGGACAGGGCCCAAACCCAAGTATAAATTTCAAGCCAGTATTCTTAACCGAATGTGAAAAAGAGAAAAGAGAATAGTACCTTTTGGAATCAGCTACTACTCTCCACATGGCAAGGAAGTGGACTTGAGTCCTGACAACTCCATTACTCAGGAGCACTGTTGTGACAAATGGATGGCTCCAGTGACTGCTGCCACGGTGTTTATATTTTGTAATTTATATAAACAAAATCATCTCTCATGCCTCTAACAGCATCTTGTAGGCCTTTGGAACTTACAATTAAATCTCTGTAAATACTGAATCTCATGATCACAGAAAAAGATGAGTCAACCTTCTAAGAATGACTGGTCACCAGTCCCCAAAACACAACATCCAGCCTAATGAATACCAGCCCCAGGGTGTCTAAATTCCAGATGAATAAGTCCTCCAATGTATAGTCAATTTTTTAAAAATTCAGTGGAATTGAGAGCCCAGAAATAAATCTTAACATTTACAGTCAATTAATTTTGCCAACATAATTCAATGGGGGAAAGAATAGTCTTTTCAACAAATGGTAATAGAATTGGACATTCAAATGCAAAAGGATGAAGTTGGACCTTTTCCTTATACTGTATACAAAAATTAACTCAAAATGGATCAAAGGCCTAATTGTAAAAGCTAAAACTATGAAGTTCTTAGAAGAAAATAGGACTTAATCTTCATGACCTTTGGTTATGGGAGACAAAGTAGCAGACGTAAGAAGTCATGTTTGCTCATTCCGCTTGCCAGAAATTCACAAAGCCCGTGACTCAGTGACAAGAGCACAGCCCTCCAAAAGAATGCCCCGTAGATAAGCAGGACAGAGCACAGGTTCCCAGTCTCTTGCCTAAATTCACTGCATTTTCAGAAAAGATAAATTCAGAGATCCTAGCCCTTGTTCTTCCTGTACCTAAAATAACATCTGACAAGATTAATAATTATGCCTCTGTAATCTAGAACCAGATGTACCCTGGCACCCAAACCTTGAAGAGATTTTGCTCTAATCTAACTTCTGAGCACATCTGATGTAACTTCTGAGCACATGCAGAACCACCACCTGTATATAAACCGTGGGCTGGGAAACTGCTTGGGAGCAGTCTAACAGAAACTCTCTAGAACACTCTCCCAACTTGCAATCCTCAGTAAGACTTCTGAATAAAATTAACTTTAATTCTTCAAAAGCCTGATATTTTTTCTTTAGTTGATAGGCAAAAGGTTTCTTAGCTATGACCAAAAGCACAAGCAACAAAAGAAAAAATAAATTAGACTTCATCAAAATTTAAAAATTTTGTGCTACAAATGATACCATGAGGAAAGCAAAAAAAAAAATAAACTCAGAATGAGAGAAAGTATTTGCAAATCACATGATCTTATAAGGAACTGAAATATAGAAAATATAAAGAACCCTTAAAACGCAGTAACAAAAAGACAAATAACCCAATTTAGAAATGGGCAAAATATATGAATAGATATTTCTCTAAAGATGATGTACAAATGGCCAATGAACACATAAAGATGCTCAACAGTATGTGTCATTAGAAATATGCAAATCAAAACCAAACTGAGATAACCACTCACACCCACTAAGAAGGCTACAATAAAAAAGAAAGACAATAACTGTTGGCAAAGATTTAGAGAAATCAGAATCCTCATACACTGCTGGTGGGAATGTAAAATGCCTCTTTGAGAAACAGTTTGGCAGTTCCTCAAAAGGTTAAATATAGTTAACACATGACTCAGCAATCCTACTTCTAGGTATTTATATACCCAAGAGAAATGAAAACATACATCCACACAAAAACTTGTACATAAATGGCGACAGCAGCATTATTTAAAACAGCCAAAATTCAGAAACAACCCAAATGGTCAACTGATAAATGGATAAGTAAATGTGATATATTCCATAAAAAGGAATGACGTACTGACACATGCTACAACATGGATGAACTTTTAAAACATGCTAAGTAAAAGAAGCCAGCCAGTCTTAAAAAACCTCATATTGTACAGTTCCATTCATATGAAATGTCCAGAATAGGCAAATCCATAGAGACAGAAAGTAGATTAATAATTGCCAGGGCTCTGAGGGACTTTGGGAGGAAATTAGGAGCGACTGCTAGTGGGCATAAAGGTGACAAAAATTAAATTGTCAGGATGGTTCCACAACTCTGTAAATATACTAAAAACCACTGAACTGCACACTTTAAATAGGTGGTCTGTATGGTATGTGAACTATATCTCATGAAACTGTTTTGTAAAATCTTCTAAAGAATTTCCTTATTAAAACATAACCTAATATAGCCCTTCTGGGTTAAGTAGCAAGTGTTTTAAAAAAAAACAACTCAGTAATTCTTAAATGATTTGTTTGGAGATTTCTGCTCAACAGAGAAGTAAAAGCTTGGGAATCCCTTTAATTCCACTTTAAGAATAAAATAAAACTATGACTTTTTTTGAACACCTATCTGTAATTCTTAACAGGAATAAAGTGTCCCCAAATGGAAATTCCCAGCACTTTAGGAGCTGACGTTGCTTCATGTGTTTCTTACATTATTAGTCTACTGTAAAATGCTTTGTAAAGTTTATATAAAGTATTTTATGGATCTTTCCACTTTTACTATTCTCAAGAGACTGCACATTTGAAATGGCTGAATCTTAGCACCAGAGCTCCCATTTCTCTAACAATTTTTTTGTCTTGTATCTAAGCAGCCCTCTGAATAATACTTCCTAATAATCCACAGCCAGCTGGAGCACTCTGACAAAGACTAATTCGACAGCTTAACTATAACCTTAGCACCACTTTTTAGGGGTGGCGTATCCTTTTTCTTCTAGTTCTATTCACCTCAGTACACTGCAGTTAAGAAAAATCTACATTTATGTAAATTGTGAACCATGCAGATAAAAATAAATTAAACCATAAGTTCATACCAGTTGTACAACCACACTGATAATGTTTCCTTTCTAATGCAAAAAAGGGTTAAAACTGTTACCTCAAAATCCACTCCCTAAAAACATCACACCCTCCTCCCCCTACCCTTCTCCTTCCCCTTTCTTCCTCCTCCTGTTCAAGGGGCCAGGGTGATAGCAAAAGGAAAACACTGCTAGAAAATGCAATTATACAGCATGTTGAATCTCACCCATTAAAGGTTTGCTAAAATAAGCTTTAAAAATTTAAAGAATTAACCAACACGTGCTTATGATAAATTCAAACAGCACAGTAAACTGTCAAATGAAAAACGCCCCCAACGCTGCTTCCTACCCTGCAACCTCTAGATTTTGCTCTACTGCAGTAATCACTGGTGCCAGTTCCTAATGCATCTTTAAAATTCTCAGAAATCTTAATGCATACACAAATATCTACATATATAAATATCTACATGCCTTTCCTTTTTGAAAACCATATATGTGAGTTCATTATACACATAATGTTCTTTTTTTTTTAATTGTTTTTTTTTTGCCCATTTTTATTTTTTTTTTATTTCAGCATATTATGGGGGTACAAATCACATACTGTTCTTTAACTTCCTTTTTTTCAAACCCCTATTTAACATTATATCTTGGCCACCTCCTCTCTGTACAAATTTACCTCATTCTTTTTTTTTTTTACTGTAGTAAAACACATAAAAGTACAATTCTAACCATTTTTAAGTGTTCACACTATTGTTGAACAGATCTCTAGAACTTTTTGATCATGCAACACTGGAACTTTATACCCACCAAACACGAGTTAGTTCTCCCTCCAGGTCGCCTCCCACTAGCCTTTGGCACTTTTCTAATTTCTGTGTCTATGATTTTGACTACTTTGGATACTTCATATGAGTGGAATCATACATTACTTGTCCTTTAGTAGCTGGCTTATTTCACTTAGCATAATGTCCTCAAGGTTCATCCATGTTGTATCATGTGAAGGTTTTCCTTCTTTATTAAGGCTATATAATATTCCATTGTTAACTTTATTCTTTTCTTTTTTTTCAGACAGAGTCTCACTGTTGCCCAGGCTAGAGTGCCATGGCGTCGGCCTAGCTCACAGCAACCTCCAACTCCTGGGCTCAAGCAATCTTCCTGCCTCAGCCTCCCGAGTAGCTGGGACTACAGGCATGTGCCACCATGCCAAGCTAATTTTTTCTATATATATTTTTAGTTGTCCATATAATTTCTGTCTATTTTTAGTAGAGACGGGGTCTCGCTCTTGCTCAGGCTGGTCTAGAACTTATGAGCTCAAGTAATCCTCCCTCCTCCCGCCTCCCAGAGTGCTAGGATTACAGGCGTGAGCCACCGTGCCCGGCCAACTTTATTCTTTGTAATGGCAATATGGCATTTCATTGTATAGAAGGCTAGTAATTTTTTATTTTAAAAGTAGTTTTCACTATTGATGATCAATTAAGATATTCCAAGTTTACTTCTAAGACAGGAAATAAAAGTGTAATTGCTAGATCCAAAAACAGGCTGGGGGTTGGCTCCGGTCTGTAATCCTAGCACTCTGGGAGGCCGAGGAGGGAGGATTACTTGAGCTCAGGAGTTCTAGACCAGCCTGAGCAAGAGCAAGTCCCCATCTCTGCTAAAAAAAGAAAATATTAGCCAGGCATAGTGGCGAGTGCCTGTAGTCCCAGCTACTGGGGGACTGAGGCCCATTGAGTTTGAGGTTGCAGTGAGCTATGATGACGCCACTGCACTCTACCCAGGGCAATAGATCAAGACTCTATCTCAAAAAAATAAATAAATAAACAGACATATTTAATTATGATTCAAAGAAATTATGCCAATTTAAATATTTCTCCAAAAGTTAATGAACATAAACCCACAAAGTAGATTTTTTAATCACTGTTAGGCTTAAATAATTTACCCTCCCCAAACTTCCATCCAAACCTCCTATAAAATCTACCACTCTCCCCTTCCTAGGGGTGTATTAGGCAAGTATCCTTGGCCAAACCCCTAGGGAGATAAAGGAATGGAATGAAAGAGGGGAACTTACCTTCCTTATTCCTCCAGGTAAGGATGAGGAAGCTTATCCCTCCCAGTTTTTTAAAAGAATTTATTAAAGTGGCTCCTCTGGCCCAGTTGCTCACTACTCCTTAAAAAACCCTCTACAAAACCCAAGGCTTTCCCCTCCCTCTGGGTGGATGCTCTTTTGGCCTCCACCCATCTGTACCCAAATGCTCAAAATAAACAGCATTTTGCTACACCTGAGGCTTCGTATGTCTCCCTCTCAGCTCTGGACCTAACAATCACCTTATCAACTCTAGGTATTATATTTTTTAACTTGGCCAATGAAAAATATTTCATTTGGAATTGTAGGTCTTTAATTATGAGTAAAACTGAACATCTTCTAACATGTCTGTTGGCCATTTGCATATTTT
>CAUYPO010085844.1:0-11036 GCA_963574435.1 Cheirogaleus major
AGGCTAGAGTGCCATGGTGTCATTATAGCTCACTGCAACCTCCAACTCATGGGCTTCAGTGATCCTCCTGCCTCAGCCTCCCAAGTAGCCGGGACTACAGGCATGTGCCACCATGCCCGGCTAATTTTTGTGTAGACTGTAGAGATGGGGATCTTGCTCTTGCTCAGGCTGGTCTTGAACTCCTGGCCTTAAGCAATCCTCCCACCTCGGCCTCCCAGAGTGCTAGGATTACAGGCGTGAGCCTCTGTGTCCGGCCAGGAATTTGCATTTTTAAATGCATGTTGATGCTGCGAGTCTAGGGACCACACCTTGCGAACCACTGGTCTGGACTGATAAATCTGCACTTGGGAAGGTTCAAATTCAAATTCACGCACTCCTTATTGTGGCCTGAGTTGGACATGATTCAAGGAGGCAGCTGGGCTTTTTAGTTAAAGAGCAGAGGTGGAGAAAAAGGTGGAGAATGTAAGGCAGTTCCTTGGAAATAGAATGGTTGCTACTGAGGATACAGGGAGAGGGAGGGGGAGGAGGGAAGCTAGAGCGTTGGCCGTGGCCATGACTATGGGTCTTAGACATAGGTCAGGTGAAGAGGACAATGGTGAGTTAGGCAGATGGGGATGCGGGGATTAGAACAAGTCTCATTTGGGTTCTGTTTGGAGTGCTGGCTGAAAGCTAGTCTCCCTTCTAGAGAACTTCGTCCCTCTCCCCCATCCATCTCTTCTAACCTTCTAGGGTCATTGCCTGCCTCAGGGCCTCAGGCCTTCCCAAGCAGAACGGAGGCAGCTGCCTCATATCCTGGGTCATCTCTCACTGGTGTTGCTCTAAGGACAGGAAGACCTAGTACTTTTTTCATTTTCCTTCTAAGACCCCAGATCAGACCCCTTGAGACCACTGTGAGGACGCTCTTGACCTCGGTGCTAGACATGCTCCTGAAGCTGAGCCGCCCTGCTGGGGAAGCACAGAACTTGAGCCTTATTTTCTATTAGTGGAGCAAGTCCATAAAGAAAATCCAATTCATCGGTGTCCAAGAGAACATTACCAAGATAGACGAGACACCATGGGCAGTATTTAATTATGAGCAGGCAGAGCAAATAGGAGGGACGCAATAAAAATGCTAATCAGGGAGGGGAAAAAAAAGAAGCTTCATTTTCTTCTGGAATAAACTAAAGCTCATCTCTTCCCCCTCCACTCCCACCCCTCAAATGAGTGCCACAGGCCTGCTTCTGAATGTGGCTTGGTGACAGGTGAGTCCGTTTTAGCCCCACTCCCCAGCTTCTTCCTGCTTCCATCGTCCCAAGCTCCCTGTTCCTAGAAGGTCCAGGCTAGAGAGAGAGCCTGGCTTTCCCTAGCAAGCGCACAGCTTCTGCTTCAGCCAGGGGAACTGGCAGGGAACTGAGAAAGGGAATAAAGCTATTATTCAGGGCTCAATTCCATGTCCCAGGGAGCACTTTAGGAAGGGACTATCTCCCTTTTCAGTAGCATATCCAGGATTTGCATGAGGAAGGAGGGAGGCCAGAGAAGTGCCCCTTGACCAGCCTGAATTCAATATACTGGACTAGTCTCTGGCCTGTAAGTTAATCCAACTCTGAGCCACTTAGGATGAGCCTGGGGACACTCAGCCAGGCCCAAAGCATGCCTCTCAATTTCTTTTAACTTGGCTGAGCTTGACATTGAAGTGTGGTTCAGGATTTTCAGGCCTTTCCTGTCTCCCCCCCAATTTGGCTGACTCCCCACGTAGCCAGATCCTTTGGGTCACACTCTCCTTCCTTGTTAGGTCGCTCCACTTTTGCAGTGCTGCCAAAAAACAGATTTATTTCTCTCGTTTTCCTTGGTCTCTGGGCTGCCTAGATCCCAAGGCTTATGATGGTTTGGGGTAAAAGTTGCTTTTTTCACAGCCCTAAAGATCTTGACTCAGCCCAGGCCCTTTCCTAGGTTGGCTCCTTCTGTTTACTGGGAACCAGTCATTCAGACAGGTTTCCATGCAATTTCCTGTTCACTGATTAGTCTCCTCTTGTCTCCTCAAATCCTTATGCAGCTATGAGCTCTTCCCAACATCACCAGCACAGGACCTGGGCCTGACGATCATCTGGTATCTCATCCTGGACCACCTCCCCTCTCTCCACAACACAAGGAGATAGAGCCAAGCCTGCTACTCCTTGCTACTGCCTCTTCTAGAAAAATATCTGCTAGTTAGAAAGTTTATATACCAGCTACTTGCCTGCTGTGGGACCCTGGAAAAATTACTTAACTTCTCTGGGCCTCAGTTTCCTTATCCAACAAATGGGGATAACAGTATCTCAGATTTGTTACAAGAATTCAATGCAAACGCTTACAAAGAGCTTGGAAGAGTGCCCGCCACATAATAAACACTCAGAAAGTGTTAGCTATCTTCATCATTGTTGTTATGATATTCATTAATAAAGTCAATGATTGTTTCATTGCATATATGTCCAGGTGCTCAGTAGAATGACTAGCATAAATAAACACTCAATAATCATTGAATGGATGAATGAATGAATGTTCTTCTAAGCTAGTTCTTCCAAGGAAAATTACCCTTCCCAGGAAAATATAAATTTACAGAGAGTATCCACATGTTGATGACAATGCTTAACACATAAGTGACTAATGGTGCAATATAAGGCATCTATGGGGAAAGGATTGAGAGTCAGTGGTTCTTTTCACTGTCTTCTATATTGAGTCAGACAGCCAATTATTAGAAACACAGCTAGCCCGGGTTTCCTGGTCAGTAGCTCACAGTTTTCCTTAGGGTTGAATATTCCTTTTAACTGTAAAAGCAATAAAACCTTAGAAAGAGAACCAGCAAGGGGATAAAGGAGACAAAGGAAACTACTAGTTACAGGACCAGCCTTTCCTGAGTCCTCCCTGGGGTTCAAGTTGCCACAGTCTATATCTGTGTTGAAGCCATAAAGCCTGCATGAGCTTTTTACTATAAGACAGGAAGAGAAAGTGCTACAGGTAGCTGACCTTGGACCCCAGCAGAATGAGGCCCCCTTCTAGACCCAAGCCCTCCCTACACTCTCTTGGGGTGAGCTCTGCCGGCTTCTATACCTCACTAGAGATTTCTGGTAGTGGAGAGTGAAAATATTTTGTCTAAATTCTGCTGGAGGCTTGTGCTATGAATCTGCTATGGGTGATCACGACAGAGTCTCAATTGGGAAAGAAAGCTATCATTTCAAAATCAGAAGCGAGGAGGGAACCAAGGCCTGGGAGCTGCAATAGTCCTCCCACTGGTACCACATAGTCCTCCCGCTACGTGACATATGCAGCATCTCCCGCTAGTACCACACCCTGCTGCTGACAGTGACCCTTCCTAGGTGCCATCTCATATACTTCTCACAACAGATGAGCAGATTGGTTGGGACCTTTATTCCTTTCTCTTTCTTTCTTTCTGGCATTATTTGAAAATATATTCTTTATTTTCACGTGGTTCAACCAAATGTCACCAGTTCCCTGAGTAACCTTCCAGAGATATTTTATGCATATACAAGTAAACACACACATATATTCTCTCCCCCCGTTTACACAAATGGAAAGCTTACTTTACACATTTTATGCACTTTGCATTTTTTCCCCTTAATATATATTGGAGTTTATTCTATATCAGTATATACAGGCTTACATCATTCTTTTTGGTGATTTCATAGCATTGTATTATGGAAATTAGTTTATTTAACAAGCCTATTTAAGTTGTTTCAATTGTTAACTTTAAAAATAAACCTGTAATGAATAACCTGTGGGCAAGTATATCTGTAGGATATGTGCAAGTGTATCCAAAGATAAATTTCTAAAAGAGGAATTGTTTGGTTAAAGGGTTGATTCATTTGTAAATTTGATAGTTATTGACAAATTGCCTTCCACACATAGCCCATATTTTTTAGAGATTACAAAACTGGAGCTCAAAGAAGGTGAGTGACTTGACTAAAGTCATACAGATTGTACATAAAGAACTGGGGTGAAAACTAATGTCCTTGAGCACTAAGACTCTTTGGGCCCATGGGCTGAAAGAAATTAGGAACATCTAAGAAGCATCATACAAATTGCTGACCTGTAATAAAATTTACAGCTTCACAGGTTAAACATTAAGCCCTGCGGATTCAACTTTTAGAAAGCCACAGTCCTTATCCTGGAGGAACCTACAGTTTAGAAGGGAAGAGGTAAGTAAAGGAGCAATTTCAGTTTGGCAAGGTGGGAGAAGGATGAGATAAAGAGATGCAGTGAGGACGTGGAAAGGGCTCCTGATCAACTTTGGATTCCTGGAACAGGAGGCATTTAAGGTGACATTGGATAATTTAAAAATGTCCTTTGTAACACTAATTGTCACTTCCCTCTTCTTCAACCCTCACTGTTTACCACAGTAAACCTTGTATCAAAGTTATTGATAAGTAGCAAAATGAATTGCTTTGTGAAAGCATGGCATAGTTAGAATGATAATAAGAGAGGCTACCATATCCTGAGTTCCCACCATGGCCACTGTGCTTTCTGGCTTAGCATTATCTAGCAGTGTGACCTTGGGCAGGGAACATCTCCAGTGTGTGTTAGTACCCACTGCTAAAGTAAAAAGGTTGACCAGATGATCCCTACCTCCCCACAACCTCTCACAGGCTATGGCTCTGTTTCTTCCAGGGTCACTGCAGCCTCTGCTAGGAGACGATGCCAGGACTAGGGGATCAGGGAAAGGAAGCAAAACGACTAGAGAGTCCTCAAACTGGCAAATCAGCCTGGAAAATTCGATTTCAAGAGAAGATGCTGCATATGTCACATAAATAATACTGAAAATACCTTATGGTTATATTTTTTCAAAGCAATTTCATATGCTATCTCATGTGCTCTTCATAACAATGATGTGAAGGACAGAGTTAGGGAGGCAGAGAAACTGAGGCAGAGCCAAGGTAGGCTACTCAGCCTAGGTGTCATGGTGAGGCAGTGGTGCAGGCTGCGCTAGAACCCAGGACTTCTGTCCTGATACTGTTTTTCGGTACGCAGGGCAGAATTCTGGCTGGGGGCAACAGAGTCCCCGTGCCCTCCAGAAGCCTGCACTTAAATGGCCCTGCAGTGCTGCCCCCACCTCCTTCACCATCCTCCCAACAGCATAATGAGCCTTTCCCTGGGTGCTGGAACAAGATTTTATTTCCACAAAGTGGGTCTAAAGGATGGTTTTGGGGGCTCAGCGCCAATCAATCTGGCTGCTGGGCATGCTCTGGCCTTTGAGTCAGCTGGGATGGGACTTCTGCCTGGCTCTAGTGACCAGGTTGGGCTCCCTTGGAAACCTGCCTCACCCCTAGCTCCTCTGGGCCTGGGCCCTGCCTTGTTCTTCTGAGTCCTTCCTCTCCGGGAGCCCAGCTCTGCTGTAGAACCCTACCCTTAGGCTGATTCCAGAACCTCCACTCTGAGCCATTGTACCCTGCTTGTCCTTAGATCCCCTTCGCTGTGCTCTGCTCAACAAGTAGACACCGTCCGCTGGACCTCCCTCATGCTGACTACCAAGGATGTTAGGATGTCTGTCTAGCCCCCATGACATGATTTCCAAATAATTATCTTTGCCTGCGGGGCTGCCCACCTCCCATTGCTGCTAGATTTGCCCCTAAGCTGCTCACTTACCACAATGGATAACGTCCCCATTCCAGTCTGGGTGATCTGGCGATCTGGGTGTCTGCAGGCCCTAAATTCTGTTTTGACAGCCACCTCCCACCTCTACCCCTCAAAGCTGGAAGCTAATGGGCTGGGTAGCCTGGAGCAGCTTGCTCTCCCACTCTTTCTGGGGCCCTATTGACCAACTATGAAAGTGCGCACTAGGTTCCCTTTCCTTACAGGTATGAATAAGAGCACAGCCATCTGGGGCCCCTTGAGGGATGGCTCTGTCTGAAAACAGACGTGATTACTATTTTCATCACCTCTATAATCCTTTAATCACACATTTGCAGCAGAGAGTCTGGGCAGGGTGAGTCCATTTATATAAACAGCAGGAAAAAGGAGGCTCTGTGCCATATGCTAACCAGGCTTAGTGGAAATGTAGCAATTGCTGGCCTTTCATGAGCAGGAAAAAATGAATAATCTAGGTATTTATCCCCAAACAGCTCCCATTCAAGCTGCTGGGACCTGTGCTTATATTACAATGGCTTTGACAAAGACATATCATCCTTCCATGCTGGCCTGAGCTCTCAGTTCTGTCACTAGACTAGAAGGCATGGAAGGACAGGCTCTCTGGGCAGGTGACTGCCCTTGAACAAAGAAACTCCCATGTCTCTGGCCCTTGGATCCTGGAAGTATTAATCTGGAAGGCTATTTTTCCATCATGAATGGGATAAGGAGCCCAAGGGAGTTCCAAACCATTGTTTGGAATGGTCCTTAACAGTTACAGGGTTGTTTTTGTTTGTTTGTTTGGTTTTGTTTTAATTTTGAGATGGTGAGAGGCTGTGGCAAACAGGTACTAGAACTCTGGAAGGGGAGGGAGAATGTTCTTCCATGGCCTTTCCATGTGAAACTGAGGCTTTTCACCAGTGGCCCAGGTAGCAGAGGCAGAAAGGAGGCCTTGGTGACAGTCCTGTGGCTCACTCCACTCTGAGAAGGTCATCTCAGCCTGGGAAACATGCCTTGACTCTCTCACTTTTAGATATTTCCCTAAGTAGAGGTCAGTCTTTCCTTCCAAAGGATCAGTCTACTTATGTATAAGAATCTCTTTTCAGGTTTGAAAGTGGCATTATGACTTGCTATTTCTGGATAACAGGTCACTCTAGAACTCAGCAGTGTATAAGAGTAAGCACTTATTTAGCTTTTGCGTCTGTGAGTCACCTGCAGTGCTGGTCTTGGCCAGACTTGGGGGGGTGCAACTGAGACACAGCTCTGCACCATGTATATCTATCCTCCTTCTGGGACCAGTGGGGATGGCAGAAGCAGCTGAAGGCGAACAGAAACATGCAATGCCTCTTACAGTCTAGGCTCCCTGTCACATGGCCAAAGACAAAGTTAAGGAGTGGGGAAAGATGCTTCATTCCTTTATGGAAAGAACTGCAAAGTCACAGGGCAAAGGGCATGGAGAGAAAGGGGTGAACAATTTGGCCTAATGACACAAGCCGCATCACCCAGAAAGATGTCAGAATCAGGCCCCCTCCCTTGAAGCTCTTGCAGAGGTCTCCCTCCTCCCACCCTTCTCCTGGAATAGATGAGACGATGGGGGACCGACCCTCTGAAAGGGACCCCATCAGCCCAGAGTAATGTGGCCTTGTGACTCCCTCTCCATCTTTCCTGTGCTGGTTAGAATGTGGGCACATAAAGAATGGAATGACAAAGAGTTTGCACTGAGCCAAATGAATACTTCACTCTTGTTAGTGGTTAGGTCCTGATGAGTTGCCGTCTTCACGTCTGAAATTTTTCTGGGAAAATAAAGTGGCCAAAGGAACATACAGCAAGGAGAAAAAAAACAAGAACCGCTACAGTCAGGTCACGTGACCCACATCACTGCTAAATGGAAGCATGAATCAGAGATGAGTAATACTTTGCCTAACTTCAACTGGAGCCCAGCACATGGAGCAGAGACCTTGCAAGTGATCTGAATACAGATTTCACTGGAACTTGATACAAGAGCTTGGCCTGGCCACGACCCTGGACTCTTCAAGCCAACAGGTCCCAAGTAGACTGTTGAGTCTCCATCGGTGCAGAGCGGCTGCAAACTGGACTGTAGTGACAGCAGCTCTCACGGTTTTCTAAAAATCCATGCATGAAACTCTCCCTTCCCCGGCCCTACAGCCCTCCCCACCCCCCAAATTAAACAAAACGCTTGTTGTTTTGGTCCCTGCCATAAAGCATATTTTTTCACAACGTCTCATTTACTAGAAGTTACTAAAAGAAAGCTAAATTGGGATTTTTGTCGAGCTGCTGACGACTCTTCCCTATTGCCCTAACTCATTTTCAGTGGCATTTCAACACTTTGGTAATGAATTAGCTCTACCATTTCTGGCACAAAGAACAGAGAGTTTAAATTAATTTCCAGCAAGGGATACTATTGGTCCAGGCAACTTCCCTCCCACTGTGTTAACATCAATGTCTTGTCTCGTTAAATGCCGATAAACAAGTGTAACACTCTAACAAGCCACAAATTGGCTTATTGACACCTCCGTCAGCTGTTCTTTGCTTCCAAAGCCGCTGCTTTATAGGCATACAGTGGTTGTACAAAACGGGGGCTAGGGTGGAACATCAGAATGAGGAGATGCTGTTGGCATCCGGGTTCCCTGGCTGCTCATTTTATCTGACTTTCGTCTAATAGTAGATTGTATTAATTTGGTCTCCCCACCCCCTGGGGTTCTTTTTTGGCTTCTCCATAGAGAGGATGGGCCCACCCCCCTTCCCAGTCCTCCCCAGCTTTCTCAAGGTTGGCCCCATTGGCTGTGACACTGGGCAGCCCTCACCAAGGCAGGAAATCAGACCACGGAGCACGAAATTGCCGGTAGATCTTTAACCTGCTCACTTTGTGGCCACTGGAACCTGAGGACACCAGGACACAGGAGAGCAGTTGATGTCCAGTATGATGCCCCACCAGCCTGCCAGGCCACAGAAAGACTGAATGGCCAATCACCATTCAACGGGCTCTTTTTATTAGAGGACAAGGCAAGAGAGATTGGCCTTAATCCACAGCACCAGAACCTTAGTTGAAAGATCAGGAAGAACTGCATGAGAGTGAAGATGGTTATGGCTGTGGCCAGTGGCTGGTATATGGCACATGGTCAGGGCTGCCAGGTCTCCCTGCCTGACCCCTCTTTGGGATGCCAGGAACAGAATAGACAGCAGCCTGATCCCCTGGGACAAGCTAAGGTGTCCCCAGAGGCAGGGGGTTGGATGAGATGACTCATTCATTTGGCATGAGGGTTCTATAATTTTTCTGGTATTCAAAATCTAATGCTATTTTTCAAGTTCATATTGTTATGAATTTATATAGGAAATCTTATCTCTGTGATTCTGCATGGGCATAGCAGTGTTATCAGTGATCAGTAGAATCAACAATAGGAAAGGGATATGAAAATAACATTTCAGGGTGCTGATCTCCAGGGAGATAGCTTTCCTGCTCTTGTCCGAGGCTGCCCCTCACACAGCATGATTGGGGAAGGGGTTACACAGTCTTCCAGCTCTTCTCAGGGACAGAGAGCCCAAAGGAGACAGGAAATTGAGTTGCACGTATGCGAGTGTGTGTTTGCATGTGTGTGCACGTGTCAGGCATTAGATGTAGAGGAGGCTAGCACGGGGGAGGGGAAGCGCTGGTAAAGATCAAAGTTTGGCCCACACAGGGTCGCTTTGATCATGGCTCCTTTTGAAGTTTTCCTTTGCAGGTTCTGCCTCAGTGTTGGAAGGCTCCAGGGACCTGTCTCTTCTCCCATCTTCCCTCACTCCACAGATGATCTCATCTAGTCCTCTGACCCTAAATATCTGACAACTCCTATGTTGTTTTGATCTCCTTCCAGACCTCTTCCCTGAACCCTTATCTCTGGTCTCCATTGCATGTCTAATGGAGATCTCAAACTTAACATGTCCCCAAACTGGAGATTTCTTCCTCTAAATCTGCTCCTTCTATGGCCTTTACCATCCCTGTAAGTGGCAAAAACACCTCTTTGGTTCCTCTTTGTTTCATACTCCACATCTAATCCATCAACAAATCTTGTTGGCTCTACCTTGAAAATATACACAGAATCCAACACTTCTCACTGCTATTCTAGTCCAAGTCACCAGTCTCTTCCTTGATCTTCCTTGTTCCACCCTTACACCAACCTCTACAGTCTATTTTCAACAAGTTAAAGTCATCCTTTGAAAATATGTGTCAGATCATGTCACCCCCTGCTCGAAATTCTCGTTCAGGGAAAAGCCCCAGTCCCCAGATGGCCTCCAAGGGAACATAAAACCTGGCCTTGTGGCCTCCATGGCTCATCTATTCCTTGCTTGCCTTGCTCCAGCCATGCTGGTCTCCTTGCTTCCCCTCGAGTCTGCTAGGCTCACTCCTGCCTCAAGGCCTTTGCAATTGCTGTTCCCTCTGCAGGGAATACATTCCTCCCAGATATGGCAAGGCTCACCCCCTCAACCCTGACCACCTCATCTCATGTTGTTCCCTCACCCCCAGAACTGACACTTCCTTTACGCATTTCCTGTGTTTCCTTTTTTTTTAATTTTTTTTTTTTTTTTTTGAAACAGTCTCTCACTCTGTTGCCCAGGCTAGAGTGCTGTGGCGTCGGCCTACCTCACAGCAACCTCCAACTCCTGGGCTCAAGCGACCCTTCTGCCTCAGCCTCCCGAGTAGCTTTGCCCGGCTAATTTTTTCTATATATATTTTTAGTTGGCCAATTAATTTCTTTCTATTTTCAGTAGAGACCGGGTCTTGCTCTTGCTCAGGATGGTCTCAAACTCCTGACCTTGAGCAAACTGCCTGCATCGGCCTCCCAGAGTGCTAGGATTACAGGCGTGAGCCAGGCATGAGGCCCTGTGTTTTCTTTTCCATACTTATTGCCATCATATTTTACTTACACATGTGTCTGCTGTTACCGAAAATTCGGCACTTGTCTCCGAGGCTGCATCAGAGGAACAGGGACAAGTGGTTTGAGGAGAAGGAAAGAGGAGTTTATTAATTTGCTGGCAAATGAGGAGGTTGGCAGACTCCTGTCTCAAAGTACTAATACCAACGTCCTGCCTCTGAGCAGAAGTACTGAGATAGTCCTGTCTTCCTCTTTGGCTGAGAAGATCTCATGACCTCCGCCTGGATTCATCCCATCTTCTGTGGCACAAAGAACAAAGGACACTTTCCTGCCCCTCCTGATGCTGGCCTGAGGCAGGGATGCAGGGCCTAGTTCTCCAAAAGGAGTAGGGGATGTTTTAAAGAGACAGAAAACATTTCTCCTTTTTTTCAAGACATTTCTTCTGTTACATATTCCCCCTGTCAATATTACCCTTCCATATCTATGGGAGGAGGGGCGACTGCTCTTTCCTCTGTTACACTGTCTTCTCCACTAGAATTTACGTTTCTCATTAGGGCAGAATTTTTTAGG
>CAUYPO010085849.1:0-35285 GCA_963574435.1 Cheirogaleus major
ATAGGCCAAGGTGGGAGGATGTCTTGAGTCTAGGAGTCTGAGACCAGCCTGAAGAACATAGCAAGGACCCATCTTTACAAAAATAAAAATTAGAAAATTAGCTGAGCATGGTAAAGGATGCCTGTACTCCCAGAGGAGCACTTGAGCCCAGGAGTTTGAGGCTGTAGTGAGCTATGAAAGGGCCTATTTACAGCAGTTCCTTTTACCCACTGTGTGTTCAGCTATCAAAAAAATTTTACAAGGCATAGTAAAAGGCAAAGAAACACAGTTTAAAGAGACAGAGCAAGTATCAGATTCAGATATAAGAGAGTTGTTAGGATTATCTGTATGATAAAATAATGGTAAGTACATGTCATAATAAATTTGTCCAAACCCATAGAATGTACAACACCAAGAATGAACCCCTATTGTAAACTATGGACTTTGCTGATAATGATGTCTTAATGTAGATTTATCAATTGTAACAAATGTACCACTTTGGTAGGGGATATTGATAAGGGGGAGGCTACACATGTGTTCGCATTTGGGGTATATGGGGTATCTCTGTACCTTCCTCTCAATTTTGCTATGAACCTAAAATTGCTCTAAAAGATGAAGTCTTTTAAAAAAAGTAACATGACAATTATTAATCTTCTATGTCCAGAATATGTACAATTTTTACATAATTTCAAAACAATGGATAAACTTTCCATTAGTAATGTCAATAGATTCCATTTCCTTTAGTTTACAATTGCTTGAAACAAAAGTAGACCCATAATTCTCTCAAGAATGTTTATTTTAACCTACATTTTAACAATCTATTTATAAAATCTGAGCCTTATAACACAGCTTCTTTTTCAATAAATTAAATACCATTTAAAGGTTATACTTGAAAAATGAAATTTACTATTTCATTTAGGAAAACATGCAAGTTCACTATGGAAAATACAAAGGTAAAAAGAAACACGAAACATGCAAAGAAGAATCAAGCCATCCATAGTCCCACTCCCCAAAGATAAGTCAATGTATTCCCTTCTGGTCTTCCTTTCCCTTCCCCAGGATTAGTGGGGTTTACCATTGATTTTTATATTACTGTAGAATATTTAACTGACCTCTGGATTTGGTGAAAAGTACTGCCTGAACTCTTTTATTTACCAGATGGCATATGGTAAAGAAATTGCCTTGGAGATAATCAAACCTTTCCACTCTTACAGGATTATTAGGGTAGGCAGTTCAATCAGACTGAGCTACAAAGGTTATTTATTCTCCCTGCACAAAAAACCCTTATGATGAATTTTTACTGGTAGACGGTCTCAAGAGGATATTCATTCAGGCTTTTCTGGTATAACTGTTTAATTTTGAGCCATCTTTGAGTCTGCTGGCATATTTCTTTCAAAAAACTTAAGATAGTTTATATCTACTATAGCAGTAGTATATAGTAGATGTATTTTCGGATTCTGGTAAAACTAAGAGATTATTTTACCTACTTTTAGAATGGAATAGGATGGGTGGTCTGCCACTTACAGTTTCAATGTAATTCACTGCTTCTTTAATACTTCTGCAGTGAATCACCATCAGTCATGATTTTTAGTGCTTTCTTAAAATGGTAATTTTGGGGGAATGGTGTTTTTATAGTCATTTTAATAGGAAGTTGGAAGAGGCTGCATTATAGGCTACAAGTAAGATACTAAAATCCAAAGGCTCCAACCACCATTTCCAATATTTGCACATACATACTCACACATCACTGACAGTTAACAGAGTTAGGTATAAAGCAAATATGACTTTTATGTACCAGTACATATGTTTGTTATATATATTCATAATATATACATATTACATATATTACAGACATATATACATGTATTTTTATTTCAACATCTTGTATTTACTATGTGAAGAGATTGCTACTACGCTACTTTTTTAATTATCTTTGAAATAGGTGATTAAAGATCATCATTAGAACCTAACACCATAGCAGCAGTGGGGTTTTGGGGTCTGTTTTGTCTCTGGTATATCCCCCAATGCCTAGAATAGTGTTTGGTGCATAGTAAATTCTCAATGAAATATTTGTTGAGTCAATTACTATCAGAAATAAATCAGTCAGTATACCAAACATGATTATTTACTTCTGCCTATAGCTCCTTTTAAAGAGCTTGCATTCCCTATACCCTTACCCTTATAAAACCTGATTGGAATAGGTATGAAAACTTGACTCACTGTCACCTGATTCATCCACTGGGCATAAAATATTAATAGCCTCTCTTTGGAATGTGAAGAGTCTTAAGTAAAACTGAGACTCTAATCAGTTTGAGGTGGGGTTGAACCAAAAGGTCATGTGGACTCAGAGGCTGAAGTTGCCATTTTGGGTTAAGTGCAAACTGATAACTAAGGAGAGGGTGGCAATTACAGAGAGAAGACAGGAAAGAGCAGAAACACAGAGACCAAAATGGATGACTATATGGCCCCAAAGAGAGTAGCTGCCTAGAATCCAAAGTTTTCCAAATCCAGTAGGACCAGCTACACTTGTTTCTGTGAATTTATGTGTCTTTATGGTAACTATATTCCCTTCTTTTTTTTAGGAGCTAGTCTGAGTCAGTTTCTTTTTCTTGCAATCAAAATCTCGATGAGTCACCATATAAGAAACCTTATTTTGATAGTCATAAATTCTTTATTTCCCTCCAAAAGTAAAGCAATTTAAAATTAATGCTATAGTGTAATGTTGAATAGCCACAGTAAATTAACTTGACATTGACTCAGTGGTTGCATGATCAGGGGGCTTGAATGAAAATACACACAGAGTGGAGTTAACAATGTATCTACATCTATATCCACTTTGAGATATTCTGGAGAGAGTTTCCTTTTACTCTGACTGACATCTATTATACTTCCAGTCAAAATATTAGCTTCTTATTTTTCTCAAACCTCTCTTGCAGTCATCTTTACTGAATGTCAATTAGTTTCAGATAAGGAGGAGTGAGAGAGAGTGAAAGAAAGAGAGAGAGAGATTAAGGAAGAGGGGAAATACTGTGATCTTTTTATTAGCTTTATGGATAAGAGAATTTAGTACTCCAAAGGCAGAATTCCTTTTTAGGGAGGAAAAAAAGGACATTTCTATGATTTTTTAGAAAATAACCATTTAAAAGCTTAAAATATCAAAATATGCTAAAACTAGAACCCGATATTTTATAGTAACTAATAGTTTCAAAGTCATTATGTTGTAATTAAGTAAAACATTCTTTAAATACAAAATAAATTCAAGGCTAGCTATTAAATCCTAGTTTTCCATTGTAGACAGATAGCCTTTCATCCACCTAGCATTTTATACACTGTTCCCTGCTGTCTTTAACATTCTGACTCAAGGGTAAATCCATAATTCTGAGTACTTTAAACTTTTAACTAGCCTGCCTCTCTCTAAAATTGGCACATTCCACCCCTAAAAAGAAAAATCACTATAGACTACACAAATCACTTAATAGATACAAACAGGCAACACATAAACAATACATGTCCAAAACTGATGAGACACAAAAATATTAATATGAACTTGAATTGCCTTGGTGTATGTCTTATCCTTTTCTCTCTGGGAAGCACATTATGAGTGTGAAAGAATTCAATGTGGCATATAATCTGATTTTATTTATCTGTTGTTCTTACTTCCAAGATTTGTAAAATGGATGAAGATACAAAGGAGCTTTAAATTTTTCCACAAAATAAAGTATCAAACCTGATCTAATAGTAAGTATTCTTTTAAGATTTCTTCTCTTTTCTCACTGACCCTTTCCCTTTAGATTACTGATCAAACTAGGGTTGGAGTGAAAAAAAAAAAAAGCTGGAAGGGAGCAAGGGAGCACCCAGTTTTTGTTGTAAGAACCCTGAGAAATTTTATTGATTTCTGAAATCGTCACTTACTTTTATTTAAAAAAATGGAAGTTATACAAGAAACAGGAACAAAGTCAATGAAAATATAAAGTTGCCTCTCTCTCTGTCTCCCACAATTACTCACTGATTAGAGGCACAGGCCATTTGAGATGAGGGTGTCAGTGTCTGTGTGGGAGGATTGAATACTTTTGTTCTGGAAGGAGAAGGATCAAGCCACTGCTGCAGCTGGAATCTTTGCTGGCCTCTCTGCATAGACTGTAGCTATAGAGAGCAGGTGACAGTCCTAAACTCTCAGTCCCAGGAGTCCAAAGGGAGGAAAGAGTGAAGAAAGACAAAGGAAATTCAAACAGTGGATTGGAACAGAAGGACTTTACTATTAATACCAACATAACCATCCCCTCAGTGACCTACTGCTTTCTACATCTTTTAATGCAGATCTATTTTGGGATCTGTTTGCTGGGGCATAGGCATTTTAAAAGAGCAGATGTATATTTGCTGGATGGTGTAAATAATTTTCTCTGATTATCCCCTCAAATATTAGAGGAAGACAGAATGGGGAAACATGCAAGAATGATACAAATGTGATGTGAGATTGTCAAGGTATGTTAAAGAATATTTGTAAATGGATATCAATATTATAATACATTTGTTGAAAATAAGGACATGTGATACATATTAAAATATATTTTATTTTGATTTTCAACTGCTTCTTTAAGTCTCTTGGGGTTTTTTTGACAGAGGGTCTCACTGTGTTGCCCAGGTTGGAGTCCAGTGGCATGATCATAGCTCACTATAACCTTGAACTCCTGGGCTCAAGCGATCCTCCCACCTCAGGCTTCCAAGTAGCTAGGACAATGCTAGGACTACAGGCATGCATCACTACTGCTTGGCTAACTCTTAAAAAAAATAAATTTGTAGGCATGTGGGGCATCTCATGATGTAGCCCATGCTGGTCTCGAACTCCTGGCCTCAAGCAATCCTCCCACCTTGGTCTCCCAGAGTGCTGGGATTACAGAAGTGAGCCACCATATCTGGCCCCTTTAAATATTACTTATGGAGAAAGTCTTATGATTTTTCTGGGCACTGTTAGGCAATAGAGAGCTTTATATTCACTTTAAATCATCAATTCGTATTCTTTTCGGAAATTAGACTGCCATTCCAAATTATAATTCCAAACTTGATTGAACTCACTTCTTCTTCCCCCTCCCAGCTGGGCCTATTGCAGAGTAGCTGCTTGTAGTGGGTGAGTGGGTGGCATTGAGGGTAGGGTTTATCTTCCCAGCTGTTGGTACTGCCTGCTCTGGGATTGGAAAGCATGGAAAGAAATGATGAAAGGAAAGAGAAGATTTTGGAGTTTTTCCCCTTGAATTGGCACCATCCTAAGATGGCATATCATGTTGGGGGACCTCGCAGATGTTGAAAGCTGTCTCTTTGTCTCCTGGGCACTTTTGTGGGTTCATTAGTGGCATCCCTGCCAGGCTCCCTGGCTGCAACTCCGATGAGTCAGGCAGAGCCTTGTTTTCCAAATGCTGCTGGTTAATCAGCCCCCCACCAAGCCCTTGGTTTTCTAGTGGTCCATTCCCTACAAACTCTTGCTACTGGATCACAGCTGCCTTTCCCAGATGGTCCTCACGGGAAGAACATAAAATGGCTCAAGACTAGGTCTCTCTCCTATGTGTGGTGTGAATCTGGTCCACAGGAAAAAATACCACCACTGATGCCTCATTCTCTGGGCTTGATGTGAATGAGATGACTACAGGCCCCTTTGAAGGAAAGTAGGGCAGGATTCACAGCACTGCCTAGTTCACACTCTCTCAAAAATATATTTTCATAAATTTTTGCACAGGCAAGAAGAGGTTCATTTTCTGCCATTAGACCTTGTGTCTGGCAATGGCCATCTATCTTGTGTTAATGAGGAGATTAAGTCTAAGTAAAAGGACAAAGTGCTAAGAATGGCAAGGCAAAACCTAGACGATGTGTAACCTCTTAATAACCCTCTCTGGAATAGATTACCTTGAAACATCATAAGACAGCAAATTTTCCTTGTTTGCTTGTATTAAGCCATTAAGTAGGGAGCTCCAAACTTGCAGCCAAAGGCATCTTAATTGACACAGTTCACCACAAAATACTTACTATAAGCTAAACAAGGGCACTTCTCAATAGGTAATCCAGTTAGACAGGAGAGGGAAGCTTATGTTTTCTCACTTCTTTTTTTCTTTCTAAGTAGCTGGTGGGTGAGCTCATCTGCCACACAAAGTACTTTAAAGTTAGATGTTTAAGTTAATTTTCAAAATTGCAATTGCTATTACTGAATTGAAACAATAGTTGTGATGATACTTGTAATAATAAATGTTAAGAAAAATAAACAAAAGTTTTGTTCACTTTGGGAATCCATGATTTATAGGTAGGGTTGGATCTCTCTTAGAGTTCATGGGGAGACCAAAGAGGTTTCTAATATTACATGATATTGTCAATATCCAAGGCACTGATCACATTCTATCTTCCAGAAAATCAGAAGATAATATGTGTGCCAAAAACCCTTTGGAAATCGAATCATACTTCATGCTGAATTCCATTTAGAGGATCAAGCGAGGACGTATTTTACTGTTCCATACTATGATGTGGGTGTGCTTATATTAAATCACTTTCAGAGAAACACTAGGTGACTAATTTGTGACAACGATATGTTTGCAGACTAACACATTCATAAGAACAGCAGAATAATGAGCTAATTTGTAAAGTACCAGATGGAATTTACTGAAAGCCTGTGGCCTAAGCTATCGTAATTGTCCTTTATACTCTAAGAAGACATTTCTAGTAATCTTGCTACCCACAACTTTGCTTTTGGATAAAAAGGCCAAGCTCTAACTAATCCTCTTCCCATGAAGGCAGACCTGTAGTATTTGAATATGCCTGCTACTGGAAACCTGTGGTGGTATGCGGCTCTGCTCTTTTGTTTTTTCTCCGCTGTCTGAATGGCACCACATGTTCTCTAGCCCACGTCATTGTTGTCGGATTTTTCTATGTTGTTTCTTTGATAGTTTGCAAACAGTGAGGTGTATTCACATTTATACTTGGACTGTTTTTTTCTATTTCCTCTATGTCTGCATGTTCTAGTCCACTGGAATAGGCACTGTATCCTCAGCACTTTTTGAAATTGCCTTTTCTATTTTTTATTTCTTTTTCCAAGCCAGTCCAGGCATGACTTTATCCCTCTTACAATTAGTCTGATTCCCCACTGTGTTAGTCCCCAACCAAAACTTGAGATTGATAAACCTAAACCCCAATTTTGGCTCTTTCTCTATTATATCTCCTCACAGCCCCAAGTGTAAACTAGCTAATTTGTGCTGCTAGGTTAATAGTTTTTCTGAAAGAAGAACTAATGCCAATTCTTCTCAAACTTTTCCAAAAAATTGAAGAGGAGGAAAACCTTTCAAATTAATTTTATGAGGCCAGTGTTATACTGATACCAAAGCTAGAGAAGGATACTACAATAAAAGAAAACTATAGGTCAACATCCCTGATGCATGTAGATGCAAAAATTTTCAACATAGTACTAACAAATGAAATTCAATGGCAGAATAAAAAGTTCATTTACCATGATCAAGTGGGATTCATCCCAGGGACGTAAGGATGTTTTAACACATGGAAATCAATAAATGTAATACATCACATTAATAGAGTGAAGGACAAAGACCATATCATTGTTTTAATAAATGCAGAAAAAACGTTTGACAAAATTCAACATCGTTTTATGATAACAACCTTCAACAAATTAGGTATACATGGAATGTACCTCAACACAGTAAAGGCCATATATGACAAACACACAAGCTAACATCATACTTAATGAGGAAAACTTGAAAGCTTTTCCTCTAAGTTCCAAACCAATAGAAGATGCACACACTTGCCACTTTTATTCAGCATAATACTGGAATTTCTAGCTAGACTCCACTAAAAAAACCTGTTAGAACTAACAAGTGAATTCAGTAAAGTTGCAGGACACAAAATCAACATTAAAAAATCAGTAGTGTTTCTCTACACTAACAGTGAACTATCTGCAAAAGAAATGTTAAAAATCTCATTTACAATAGCTACAAAGAAATAAAATATTTAATGAATTAAACAGAGATGGAAAAATCTACACTGAAAACTATGAAACATTGATGAAAGGAATTAAAGACAACACAAATAAATGGAAAGACAGCCCATGTTCATGGGTTAGAGTAATTAATATTGTTAAAATGTCTATACTACCCAAAGTAATCTACAAATTCAGTACAATCTCTAAGAAAGTTCCAATATCATTCTTCAAAGAAATGGAAAAAACAATCCTAACATTTGCATGGAACCACAAAAGAAACCAAATAGCCAAAGCAATTTTGAGCAAAAAGAATGAAGTTTGAAGCAGCATACCACCTCACTTTAAAATATACCACAAAGCTATAGTAACCAAAACAGCATGGTATTCGCATAAAAACAAACACACAAACTGATGGACTAGAACAGAGAACCCACTGATAAATTCACGTGTTTACAGTCAACTTAATTTTGACAAAGGTGCCAAGAAAACATATTGGGAAAAGACAGTCTCTTCAACAAACAATGCTTGGAAAAATGGATATCTACATGTAGAGGAATGAAAATAGACCCTTATCTCACACTATGAAAGTGTGAGATATATGAAAATCAACTCCAAATGAATTAAGACTTAAATGTAATACCCAAACTATGAAACTACTAGAAGGAAACATAGGGAAAAAGCTCTATAGCATTGATCTGGACAACAATTTTTTGGATATGACACCAAAAGCCAGGAAACAAAAGCAAAAAATAGAAATTACATCAAACGTAAAAGCTTCTGCACAGCAAAGGAAACAATCAACACAGCGAAAAGACAACCTAGAGATTGGGAGAATATATTTGCAAACTATACATCCAATAAGAGGTTAAAATCCCAAAAATATAAGGAACTCAAATAATTTAATAGCAAGAAAATAAATAACCTGATTGAATATACATTTCTCAAAATGAGGCTTATAAATGGCTGACAGGAATATGAAAAACTGTTCAACTCACTAATCATTAGGGAAATGCAAATTAAAACCTCAATGAGATATCACCTCATACCTGTTAGAATGGTGATTATCAAAAAGATAAAAGATATTAAGTGTTGGCAAGAAATGTAGAGAAAAGGGAACCCTTGCACACCATTGGCAGGAATGTGAATTAGTATAGCCATTATGGGAAATAGTATGAAGATGCCTCAAAAAATTAAAAATAGAACTATCATACAATCCAGCAATCTGACTATTGGGTATATTCCAAAAGGAAATAAAATTGGTATGTGGAAGAAATATCTGCACTCCCATGTTTATTGAGACATTAGTCACATTAGCCAAAATAAATATTCAATGTAAGTGTCCATCAGTGGATAAATTGATAAAGAAAAGGTGGTATATATACCCAGTGGAATACTATTAAGCCACAAACAAGAAGGAAATCATGCCATTTGCAACAACATGGATGAACCTTGAGGACGTTATATTAAATTAAATAAGTCATGTACAGAAAAATAAATATTGCAGTATCTTATTCATATGTAGAATTCAAAAATTTTGATCTTATAGAAATAGAGATTGGAATGGTAGTTACCAGGGGCTGAGGTGGTTGGCAGTTAGAGGGGTGAAGTTGTTGGGGTGATGTTGGTCAAGTAACACAAAATTTAAGTTAGATGGGAGGAATAAGTTCAAGAAATCAATTGTACAACACAGTGACTAGAGTTAATAATGACATATTGTTTTCTTGAAAAATGCTGAGAGTAGATGTTAAATGTTCTCACCACAAAAATAACGATGAGAGGCAAAGCATATGTTAATTAGATATATAGTCATTCCATATAGTATATATACTTCAAAACATGTTGTCCATGGTAAATACATATAATTTTATCATAAAAGTAAAAATATATATAATGAAAGGAAAAAAAATTATTTGGATGTGTATCAAGATGTGCTATATGTTTGAATAAATTCTTGTAAAAATAATAAATTTTTCTGAAGAAACTATGGTTTTGTGGAAGGAGCACACGTTTTTAGTATCATCAGACAGACCCAAGGTCTCATTATCACTTGATTTATATTGGGCTCATTTCCAACCTTCACTGAGTCTTAATTTTTTCATCTGGAAAATAACAATGACACATACCTCCTAGTATTCAATTAGAAGGTATAGATTAAAGAGTACATGCAGGAACTCAACCCATTTATTTCCCTTGACCTCCTCAAATGTTTGCATCTAACCTATTGACTGCAATGGTGGGAATGTTAAATTAGGAAAGAAGGAAAATGACAGTGTAGAAATATGAAGACAGTGAATTATGTAAGCTTCCCAAACAATTACTAATGCAAAGTGAGTTGGCAGGGTCAGCTGTCAACATAGCCACGGTATGGTTTCTGTACCATTTGCCTTAAAGCGAGCCTATAAATTAATTAGAATAATACCAACAAACCAGAAGAAAAATGGGAAATGGATGCAAGCAAGGATCATAAAAGGAGAACTACAAATAGCCAAGAGCCATTTGAAAAAATGTTAAATCTCACTCGTAAACAAAATTAATTAATTAATTGAAAGTACAATGAGGTAGTTTGCCTATCACACTGGTTTAAATTTTTTTTTTTAATGATTAAAAATGTCCAGTGATTAGGAGGTTGTTGGAAACAGGTACACGCATACACAGTTGGTAGAAACACGGATCAAGAAAGACTTTTTTGGAGTACATTTTAGTGGACTTTTTAAAATGAAAACATATATATCATAAACAATTCCTGGAAGAGTCTATCCTATAAAAATGATCACTCAAGTGCAAATA
The DNA here is from genome assembly GCA_963574435.1 of Cheirogaleus major. Lineage (NCBI taxonomy): Eukaryota > Metazoa > Chordata > Mammalia > Primates > Cheirogaleidae > Cheirogaleus > Cheirogaleus major. The sequence goes on from CAUYPO010085849.1 coordinate 10,733, forward strand.
CATGTGCACATATGCATGGGCACGTGCACACATACACTGGTATTCATTTTTTACTTTTTATAACAATAATAAAAATATGCTGTTTCTGTCTCTCTGACCAGATGCGGAATTCCTGGAGAGAAGGCCAGAACTTTATACCTCCACACCAGTAACTTCCAAGCTTCCAAACATATATAAATAATAGGGTTGAAGATGCTTAAAATGCATACTGGCTGACAAAAGATCAAAATATTTTCATTATATAAAAAGACAACTCTATAGACTTACAAAATTTGTAGGTGATTTGTTGTTTTCAGAGCTAAAAATAAGTATTCAATAATTGGCAATTCAAAAGTTTATTCTAACCATTTAAAATCTGGGGAACACTTATATAATAATTGATTTTTATTCAACTCTCCAAGCCCATGTATAACCTAGTTATATTTTTATCATAAATTTGTCATTTCTAAGGACTTAACATATTTAAAGAAAATCACAACATCGCATCAAATGCAATTTTGTTCTTGAGTCTTTCTTTCTTATTTTATTCTCTAATCGTGCCCCTCATGGTATAGACAACACTTTACTTTGCTGCTAGACTTCCTCCAACATTCTGAAAAACATAGGAAACCCTGTCATTATATGCCAAAACTGATCTCATTTATCCCAGGAGTATAAAAATTCTCAAACAAGGGATCAGAATCCTGTTAGTATAACTCTTGGGCCCTGTACCCTTAGTAGAATCTAATTTTCTTGCAATATGGAATGGGGAGAGGGGGTACAGTATCTTTTAAATACAGAGACCATGCTCCTGATATCATCAACAAAGAATGCCTCTGGGTCACTTTATCAGCAGTAGGATTGGGCTCCTTCAGTCATACTATCTGGACCAAAGTGGCATGAGTTTAAGTGTATCCATTAGTGAGCTATCTATCTGACCTGGCTATAAAACAGATTAAATGGAACTAATCCACCTAAAAGAGAAATTCAGTAGACAGAGAATCAGCCTGGTTACTTTTATATTAGATAACTAAAATCCAATATTTAAAAATGAAATAGTGTCTTCTTTTTCAGGGAGAGCTATATTAGTAAGACAGAAGATATATATATGAAGTAAGAATGTTACAGTATTCTCAGAGCAATATGCTAGAAGAAAGTCCTTGCATCAGTATAACCCCCAGATCAGTCAGTATAAATTCTGCAATATAAATTGAGCTGAGCTTCTCAAAAGAATACATTGCATTAACTGAAGGCATTCAACTAATAATTAACATAAGAAATTAATTAGCTTCTTTCTACATACCATTTAGAACTGCAGTCCACAAGCCCGGTGCTGTGGACTGGTACTGGTCCATGGCCTGCTAGGAACTGGGCTGCACAGCAGGAGGCGAGTGGTGGGGAAGTGAGGGAAGCTTCATCTGTATTTATAGCCGCTCCCCATCACTCATATCATTGCCTAGGCTCTGCTTCCTGTCAGATCAGCAGCGGCATTAGATTCTGCATTATGGTAAGTTGTATAATTATTTCATTATATATTACAATGTAATAATAATAGAAATAAAGTGCATAATAAATATAATGCACTTGAATCATCCCAAAACCATCCCCTATCACATTGTCCATGGAAAAATTGTCTTCCTTGAAACCAGTCCCTGGTGCCAAAAAGATTGGGAACTGTTTATTTAGAAACATGCCCCAGCACATTAGAAATACGAGGAGAAAAGTGAAATAAAGTTAACATTTTTTAAAGTCTCTCTTCTGTGGAAGGCTTTGTGCACTGAGCTTTACACAAGTTATTTCCTTCAATACTCACAATACTCCTATAAAGTGAGTATTATTAATATCTCCCTCTTACAGATGAGGAATCTGAAGAACCTAGAAAGGTTAAGTTACTTGCCCGTGGACCTAGGGAGTAAGTGGCTGGGCTGTGATTGGACTATAAACCCACCTTTGCCCACCACACTGTGAGACCAGCCTTGTCCTGTGGGTTGGGACATGGCTAGAAAGACTGGCTGGGAGCAGCTGCCACTACAGAGACAGCAGAGGGGGTGAGAAAGACCAGGAACTTTGCAAGTAGTGAGTGCCAGGCACAGTGCTAAACACTTGACTCGCCTTGACTCATTTAATCTTCCAAAAAGTACTACTAGTTCGTCCGTTTTACAGTGAGGAAACTAAAGCACAGCATAGGTAAGCAAGTCACTCGAAGTTACACAGCTAGTTAACAAATAAATCCCATGGTGAGTTCATAATATTATTTCTTGTTTCTTTTCCCCATATCTATCTCTCTCCTTTGTCTATTTCTTTCTTACAGAGGGAAAAATAAAAACCAAGTGAGTTGTTTTACACTTTACTGATTTTATATACCTTTGGGAGTGTTAGTGCCTTTTGTTTAAAAAAAAAAAATCAATACTGTCCCAGCCCTTTGGGATGCCAAGAGGCTATTTGGGGATATTGGAAGGCACTTTACTGACGTTCTGCTTATGTCAACAGACACGCACAGAATTGGGCTGCGGTTTGATTCCCAACCCTATGGATGACTTTCTAAACTCTCATCAAAAACATATTTTCTCCTACATGAAAAATTAAAATAGCTAGGTGTCTTTGTTTAAAAAATGCTAATATATTATTTGGCAAAGGCTGACACTTTATCTTGCTCCCCTTGGCTGGCGTTTCGAGCTTATTCATCTGGCAGTGAGTGAGTGCCCAGCGCCTGTGCCCCTCCCCTCCCCTGTTTATTGTCAGGCTGCTGCAGTGCAGCGTTGAAACATCTGGTCATTTAGATCATTAAAAATCAATCCAATGACCAAATCGTTCTGTACATTTTAGAGAAATGACAAAAAGTGCGGCATTAGATTGCTATTAACTTGCTCCGGGTTTTCTTTTTACAGCTGCCAGGAAAGTCATTTGGTAAAATTGATTAAACCAGCATGCCAAGGATGAGAGAGGAAAAGAGCAGAGAGATGTAAACACAGTGAGCTAAGAGGGGAGAGCAATGATTTTCTTGGGAACGAAGTGAGATGTCACTGGGGGAGACAGAAGTGGGCGGGTAGGAGGAGCGACCTTGCATGTAGTGAGCATACTATAATTTGGGGCATAAGATTCAAGATGGTAGGATACAAGCAACCAAAATGCAAAACAATAGAGAAGAAGTAATGAAGAGGCAGCAAGCTATCCATGTGCTTCTAACAGACTATCCACACTGGTCACACTGCACAGTTTGGCTGAATTCATCCAAAAGACATCACTGGCACAATAATAAGAAGCTGACTTGAGAATTTTAGTAAATAAAACTCTTTCAATACCAGGAGAGAGTAGGGAGGAGTACCTGGCTCCCTGCACATTGGGGTTTATTTCTGTAAGAACAATTAACAAAGAAAGGAAAATAAATCTCTCTACTTTTGCTGAATAAGACCATGAGTGCATAAAAATTCACACATGCATTCCCCTATTTGTCATGACAATGGCCACACGTATTCCCTTGCTCCTGATAGGAACTGCCTTCCCCTTACAGAACTGCATTTTTCTCCAAATATCTTTCAACAATTTCTTGATTAATCCCAAAAGAACCCTGGTATGTGGAATCACACAGTGCTGACAAGGATAGATTTTAATGTGGGGTTTCTGCCACCGTGCCACTATTTCTAATTCCTCTCAGTGTCCTATTTAAAGTCACACTTACTCTACCATCAGAGGGTACAGGAGAAAAAAAAAATAAAGTCACACTTAGCTCACACAAGTCATGCTTTTCTAGAAAAGGGCAAGAAAGACCATCAAGTATTTATTTGCTATATATAATGTCTGCTACCATTTCAAGTATAACAGCCACCTAAACACAGGGACTTAAAATAGCATTTAAAACATTATAAATAAAGCAAATGTTCTGTGGAAAAGTGTATGTACTTCCTTGGATACTGGGCATAGAAAATGATGATATAAGAACCATTTACTTATATAGAATAAAACCGACACTAGTCTAAGTGAAGTGACCCCCTCAAGAGATGTTTTAAATTGCATTGACACCATACTGGGCCTGCTACTTGGTTGAAGCTGAGACTCAGACAGAGTTTATTTGTAGCCATGGGTTTGCATGAGAATAATCAGACTTCTTGAATGAGAGTGGTAGCCAGCTTCCAAGATGGCCCCCAATTACCCACCTCCTGGTATTTGCATCTTTGTATAGCCCCCTTCCACACTCTTCCAGGGTTGGTTATCAGGTAGAAACAATGGCATGTCAAGATTAGACATGATTAGATTATAAAAGACTGTGTGTGGCTTCTGTCTTGGGATGTCTCTCTCTGTCTCTCCTATTTCTCACTCTGGAGGGGATGCAAGCTATAATATCGTGAGCAGTTCCATAGAAAGGTCCATGTGGCAAGGAACTGAGACCTGCCAACAATTTTGAGTCGGTATGGAAGCATCTGATCCTTGAGATGACTGCAGCCCAAGCCAACAACTAGTGAGAGATTCTTAGCCAGAACCTCTAACTAATACAGGGCAGCACTGAGCCATTTGCATGACTGAAGGTCATACACGGAGAGCTATATCTTAAGGGGCAGGAATGGTAGGGAAGAACAGATGAAAAATTTCAAGGAAGGAGATATGATCATCATTAGTGCTGCCTTCAGCATTCCCCGTTCTCCCTCTGCAAGGCATATGGCAGAATTGCACTTTCTTATCCCTTTGAAGTGAGGCATGGCCACCTTACTTTGGCTACTAAAATGTGAGCAGCACTAGAAACAATATCCATCTCTCTAATTCATATATGTATACACATATAAATGTATGTGTTGAATATTACTATGACTTGATAAAATAAGACAACAAAAGAAAAAAGAAATGTGAGCAGAAGTAATACATGTGAATTGTGGGAGAAACCATTAAGGTCTGGTGTATTATGCCCCCTCTCCTCTGCCACAGTGACTGGAAACTTTCCAGATAGTAGTGTCTCCCATCATCTGTGTTTCTAAGTAAGGAGAAGTACCCTCCTCCACCAACAGAATCAACCCACCACCAACCTATTATGAACATGTAGCTTGAGTGAGAAATGAGCCTCTACTGTTTTAAGCAACTGAGATTTTAGAGTTGTTTGTTGTAGAATGATATAGCCTATCCTCACTAAAACAGAAAATGGGTCTATGACTAAGAATTCACTCTATAAAAAAAGAAATCTGGGCCGGGCGCCGTGGCTCACGCCTGTAATCCTAGCACTCTGGGAGGCCGAGGCGGGTGGATCGCTCAAGGTCAGGAGTTCAAAACCAGCCTGATCAAGAGTGAGACCCCGTCTCTACTAAAAATAGAAATAAATTAATTGGCCAACTAAAAATGTATAGAAAAAATTAGCCGGGCATGGTGGCGCATGCCTGTAGTCCCAGCTACTCGGGAGGCTGAGGCAGAAGGATTGCTTGAGCCCAGGAGTTTGAGGTTGCTGTGAGCTAGGCTGACGCCATGGCACTCACTCTAGCCTAGGCAACAGAGTGAGACTCTGTCTCAAAAAACTAAATAAATAAAAAATAAAATAAATAAATAAAAGGCCAATCCATCTCAAGGAAGGAATCCTTAAAGAACCATGAGGCCTGGCCAATTATATAATACTAGGAAAGGCTACTCTTAATATTCCCCTAAGCAGTTCTGCTTGTGGGGAAGGTGGACCATCTTCAGTGTAGGCCCTGTGTTTATTTGGGTGGCTCTCGCAAAGAAAGCATAGCACACAGGACAGAGCTTTCCTTTGGAAAACAGCCAGAAACTGATACTGATCGTTGGTCATCCCTGCTCTCATTCAGATTGTGTATCAGACCCTTTCAGTTGCAAGTGACAGAAATCCTGCCCACACTAGCATAAATAAAAAAGCCTAGCAACACCTGTCACTGAAAGTCTGGCTCCATGGGCTGTAAAGATGTCATCAGTACCTGGTGTCTCTCCTCCCTGATCTCTGCATCCCTTCACGTTAACTTCACCCTCAGGTAGGCTCACCCCTCAGGGCCACAGGATGGCTGCCTCTGTTGCAGATGGCCTCCACTTCAAATCCCCGTGCAAAGTGTGAGCTCCTTTACTGATATCCCAGGGTAGTCTCATTGCTTCCCATGGATTCTGATTGGCTTACATTTCCATCCCCAAACCACCCATTCTAGCTTTGGGGAGTGCAATGTGCTGTCTTAGACCCCACCTTAATGACATTGGCTAAGGGTTAGGGAGGAGTGGCTCTCCAAATACCTGATGCTGACAAAAAGGTGAAAGAATGACTATTAGGTGGTCCCAAACCACAAATGTCTAATCTCAGATTCTACCTCCAAGTCCAAGAAAGCTCTATTGTATTTTGTTTCAGCATTCCTTTATGTGTTTTGCAGTCTACAACGGGCTACAAAGACATCTCACTCAATCCTAATACTATCCCTACAAAGGAGGCTGGGTGGGAAGTATCCTATTTATGGATGAAGAAACTGAGGGTCAGAGAAATTAAATCATTTATCCAGGGTCATCTAGATAGAAATTGGCAAGTCTGGCCTTTGAACCTAGGACTTCTGCCCCTCGGGTCCAGTGTTCTTGCCTACTTTGCCATAATAGTTCCTGTTATATTTACAACTAGCTTTGAGTCTGCATGTGTATTTGAGAAGTGAAGTTCTTAAAACTGCACAAATGAAATCAAGTTGAAGAGTCAGCTCAAGGCTGACTTGAAGGCTTGTTATATGTAAATAGTAAAATAAAGAACATCATTAAGCTCAAGGGCATGTTTTAATAATAGTTAATTAACTTTTACAAGATAGTCAGCAAACATTTTCCCATTCTGCTGAGATGGGCCCTAGGAGGAAGGATGTGGAACCCGCTGGGTGGCCAAGTGCAAGCTGGGGTTTCCTGACAGCCTCCTGTACAAAGAAGAGCTTGCCTGTGGCTGAGTCCCGCCCTCCCCTTACCAACACCCAAACCACTGTCAGCTAACAGTCCTGCAGATCCCAGGACAGAACTTAACCTGCTGGACAGGTAGCTCCAAAGTGAGCTCTACAGCACCTTTGTTAGATTTCTGGGTGTTTGTTAGGACCTTTTCTGGGGCCCAGACAGAGCTAGAGGCTTCCAGCCAGGGGCACCAATCCTCTGAGGCCCTGTCGAATAGACAACAAAATAGTCTTGTTCCCTGCAGGAGAAGGAGCAAAAAGCAGAAATTATAGGAAGTATAAGAAATCATCTTCCTGCTCTCAAAGTAGGGCCACACTGAGGAAGGTAGAGGGAATTCTGCATCAAGTGAGCTGATCAGGCCAGAAACTTCTGTTTATGACTCACTGAGAACATATGTACAGATACAGGTGATTACAGGTACTGTGTGTGTCTGCTCCTTGGTTGTTAGTCTCTGGATGACCGAGCAGTCACAATACAGCCTGGGACAGCCTCCGTGAAGCCAGGTCTTCGAACTCCCCACGTCCCCAAGGCTGGCCCCCTAGATGCCAGACTGCTGGGCAGGCATTCCCTCCCAGGCCAGGGCTAGGGAATGCAGGGAGTCCTGTGCTGCCCAGGCCATCTCCACAGGATGTGAGGCTGCAGGGAGAGCAGAGTCAGCCCAGGACGGGTGCAGAGAGGTGGGCACTCTGGTGCCTCACAAAGAGCACAAGCTTCCGAGTCAAACAGAAGCTCAGTTCCGCCACCTGCTACCTGTGTGACCTTGAACAAGTGAGTTGATCTCTCTTAGCCTCCATTTCCTCCTCTGTAATTGTACTTTCCTCAAAGAGTTGTGAGGATGAAAGGAGATGGCGCATATAAACCACGAAGCATGATGTCTGGCACAGAGTAATTCCTCAGTGTGTCCCCACAGTGTGGCTGCGCACCTCTTCCATCCTGCGTCAGAGGTCCCAGTCCTCCCTGCGTCTCGGGAGTGTTGCTTTGGCTACGGGCCCTCTCTGAGGATCTGCGGCCTCACTGAGTTGTCTGGCAAGGAGTAGCTTCTCCTCGTACTCTGGTTGGAAACACTCGAGTGGGCTCACCGTCCCCTCCACATCCTTCCTCCTGGCCTCAGCCTAGTCCAGCTGTACCTTCTCATGGGCTGTCAGGTGGGCCCTGTCCTCAGGGGACAGATGCCCCGCTGCCTCGGCGTGCGCTGGCCCACCCTCCCACAGCTCATAGGGCCCTTCTGGCAGGTGGAGTCCTGTCTCCCTGAGGAGGCGCCATGCTGGAGCCAGATTCCAGGGCTGCAGTGGGACTTGGGGCTGATGGGCTCATATGCTTGCCTCCTGCCAGGAGTTCTGCTAAGGAGTTGCTCTAGGCTGACCTCTGAGTGTCTGACTAGATACCAGCAGCAGCAGCCATCTCTGGAGCCAAGCATTTGAGCAGGGAACACCCCCACCCCCTCTGGGCCACTCTCTAACCTGGCCCAGGTTCCGGCCAGTCTCCCAAAAAAAACTCCCTAGAGGACCCTGGATCTGGTGCCAGGAACCATTACGCCCCATCATTCCTCCTTCTCCCCCTCTGCAGCGGGTGACTGACTGACTGACTCGTCCTGCTACTTGATCTTATCACAGAGATTAGCAGGGAGAGGCCTGGGATGTGGAGTCCAAAGACCTGGCTTTGGAGCCCCAGCACGACTGCTTGCTGGTTTGTGACCTTGAGCAAGTAATGTCATTTCCAATCTTCTACTTTTTTGCCTGGAAGATGGGAGAAGAGAATCGTTATCTTTTCTTCCTAATAGGGTATTTGCGAAGGTTGATAACTATAATGCAATGCTTTTAAAGCAAGCCAGAGGTGAATTTGAAAAATGAAAATATTACTTATAGCCCAGTGGGGCAGGTGTTGGCTACCTCTCTTCACCCCTTTGGGGTTGGCAGGTGAAAGCAGGCGTTCTCACTGGACCACTCTTCTACTTTCAATGCTGAGGTATGTGTGGCCCTGCTGGGCCCCTCTCAGGTCCAGTCCCCACTAGGAGTTGTGCACAGACGTGGAAGGTCAGGCTCTGACCTAATGAGCTACATGTCTTGTCACTTGTGGAAGCAGAGTTGGGAATGTGTGGTGGCTCTGTGGGATGGAGGAGCCAGAGCTGGACCTCTCCCTCTTCCCCAGTCTGGGGGTAGGAAGGAGATGCCAGGCCTCACTGGGACTGAGCTTCTCATTAAAAAACAAAAACAAACAAACAAAAAAAAAAACTTGTCGAAATTCTGATTATAAATTATATTAAATTCCAATGTACATTGGTGGGCATTTTTTTTTATAATGTTAAATGTTCCCATCAGGGAACGTATGTGCTTTAATCTGGTTTTATGCCCTTCAATAAAATGTCTTTATTAAAAACATACATTGTTGCTGAGTGCATTGGTGCATACCTATAATCCCAGCTACTAAGAAGGCTAAGGCAGAAGGATCACTTGATCTCAGGAGTTCAAGACCAGCCTGGGCAACATAGTGAGACCCTGTCTCAAAAAAAAAAAAAAACAAAATTAAAAAACCACATTGTAAAATTTGTTAAGGTTTATCTCTGTAGCTTGGTACATGATCAATTTTTGTAAATGATTCAGGTCTCTAAAAATGGTCCATTCTATGTTCAAGGAATGTAAAGCTCTATGTAGTTCTAGTAATTCAGACTATTATTCATTTTCTGTTATCTTAATTGTTGAGTAAAAGTTACATACATTTTTGAAATAGACATCTTTGAGATTTCACACTAAAATTTTATTTATTGCATTTCTAATCATGCTTTATATAGTTAGCCTCTGTTTTTAATGCATTCAGGTTTCTGATGGCTGTAACTTCTTCATAAAGTATTCCTTTCATCATTATAAATATCTTTATTGTCTGCAGTGTTATTTTTAACTAAAATTCCCCCATATCTAATTAATTCTGACACTCCTGCTTTCATTCTGTTTGTGTTTGCCTGGTATCTGTTTGCCTGTCCATTTATTTTCAACATTTCTATATATCTTTATTTTAATCAGTTTTCTTATAAACATCGTGTACCTGGAGTTTGGTTTTTGTTTTAATTTTTTAACCCAATCTAACATCTTCTGTTTTTAGTGAGAAATTTAATCCATTAACTGATGTACTTGATTTTATTCCTTCCATCTCGGTATGTTTGTAATTTCCTTCTGTCACTATTTTGTTTCCTTTGTTTGTGCTGGTTTAATGTAGTTGTTTTGCATTTCATTTTTTCCCCATGTTAATCTAAGAGTTCTCTACTTCTCCATTTCATTAAAGGTTACATTCTTTTCCCTTTAATTTATAATCAAATACATATTGCTCTCCTGTTATTTGAAAACAAGATAACTGGAAATAACTATTTCTCCTTCCAAGATGCTCCATTCTCTCCCTGCTTTTCTCGACTTCAGATGAAACCTTAAAATTCCCTGTACCTGCTTAAGCTGAGACCTTAAAACACTTTTGCTCCCCTCCTCTTCAACCCCTTTATTTTTTTAGGATCATTTAATATTTTTAGCTTTGGGCTGTTGTTGGTATTTCCCTTGTAGTATCTCCCTTCTATTTTCAGAGTCCTTATTTAGCACTTCCATTCTAGAGCATCCACCAATCTTCATTTAAATTTGAGAGAGAGGGGTGGGAGCAAGCTTCCTCACTCATCATGGTTTCCTGACCTGTTCATATTCCCCCAGTTTGAGGTGTCTCAACATGATGTATTTGTTGTTTGTTGCTTTATGTATTTTCCACAGATTGGCTGTGTGGGTGATACACTCTGTGCATTCTTGCATGGCTGCAGAGATCTTTTGCCCTGAAAAATGATGGGCAAACCATTTGAGGGGCTTTGGCTATCTTTTTTGAGTAGTGTTTACATGGTATTCTACTCTCTTTTAACTTGTAGTGTTTGAGATGAGAAGTCCACTGTCAATCTGACTTTTTCCCCCTTATAGGTAATATGTTCTTTTTGTCTGGAAGCTTTTAAGGTTTTGTGTTCATCCTCAAGTTGAGCAATTGTACCAGGATAACCTATGTCTTTTCTTGTCATACTTCTTGAAATTGTGTGAGCCTTTTCAATCTGCAGAATCAGGCCTTTTTTCAGTTCTGGGGAATTGTCTTCTGTTTGTTATTTAATTATTGGCTGTCCTCCATCATTTCCTTTTTCTTCTTCTGTAACTCCCAATATTCTCAAGTTAGATCTCCCTGAATCTGTCCTCCAGGTCTGTTATCTTTTCCCTTATAAATGTTATCTCTTTATATTTCTGCTATATATTTGGAGATAGTTTTTCCATTGTGTCTTCCAGGCCACTAATTCACATCTCAACAGGGGCTCGGCTACTATAGTTGGGAAGACATTGTTTTAATGTGTAGAAAGTCTTTTAAGTCTTCCCTGAATTGCTCTAGGGCTCCTATGATTTCCTGTTTGAGTTCTCATTTCTCTCCTGAAGAAGCTGTATTTCACCGGGCTTGTGCACCATTTATTCTGACTGATCTTCTTCAGCTGAGACTTTGAAACGTATTGTGAGTGTTCTTTGTTCCTTGTTTGTACCTCTGGAGTGGAGTCCAGAGTGGCAGCACTCCACAGCTGGTGACAGTGGAGCTGCCCTTACACTCCAGGCTAGTGTTGTCAAGGTAGGCCAGCCACGGTCTGCCCCTGCGATGCCTGGAGGCGTCTCCCTTACCTCTGGATTCTCCTTCAGCTTCAAGGGCAGGGGTTGTAGCTCACTCAGCAATTTCTTGGCCTCTTGGCATCCAGGGAGACCTGGGACCATCAGGCAAAGCAAGTTTCTGTCCCCCATCTTTGTCCTCACACAGTGGGAGTCCACAGGTCTCTCTTGGCTAAGCTCTTCCCGGTATCTATAGCTGTTGATCCTTGCTCCAAAGCTCTCTGAAGCTGGCTCCAAGTAAAAGTGAGAGATCCCCACACCAGCTTTTCAGCCTTCTTTCTCACATGTGCCCCTTCTGCCCAAAGGCCTCAGCAGTTCTCTGACTCAAGATGGACCGATGATAATCTCTTTCAGGTTGCCAAGTTCTCAGAATCCCTTTCATCCTCTCTGAGTTGCTGATGGATCAGCTGAGACTGGAGAATTCTCTTCTCTCCCTTTTTCTCTCTCCCTTTCTCTCTGGGCAGGCTGTCTGTATAGCTGGCAGTCAGGAGTCTCTAACAACCCCACCACCACCACCCTGGCTACTTTTTGTCCACTTGGATTAGATTAGGTACTGCACTAGATTGTAGAATCATATATTCAAGTTCTTCAAATTGTGGGCTGGGCACTGCTGGTGACCCCCAAGATGATTTGTGATGGTACAAAGACACAGTCTTCAATAACATTGAATCCCATGGTGGGAAAGTTGTTTTTTCAATTCAGTTCTGATTATGACAAATAGGAAGTCTTTAGTTTGGTGTTACTATGTCTTTGACACCTCTTTAACACTTATTAAACTCTCTTTTAACAAAAAAGAGAGCAAGTGTCACAGTTAAAATCTTTAGCAGGCATTTAATATTTGCTGTGGTGGGTAAGGCTGATTGCTTGGAGAGAAAAATCAGCCCTTCATTGAGGAACCCATTTTTTCTGCATATGTAAGTAGAGATGTTGAGTCTACAGTCCAAGATCTTAGCCCTGGGACATTCCAGCGTTTAGAGATTAGATCCCTTCCTCATTGCCAACCAATGCAGAAAGTACCTTTCCCACTTGTTGGCTAAATGCCTTTGCATTGGCTGGCTCAGGGGTTTGCTTCCCATCACTCTGGGCCACTTCTCGGCAGCCAAGGCCCCATGATTGTCATTAGTGTTCCATGCATCTGACCAAGCAGCACTTAAGTACAAACATGGATCACAGCCAAACTTCCAGCTGTGCAGAGCCTTCTGGTTAGCTGTGCACAAGGATGTGTGGTAGATACATCCTTGGGGTGTGTGGTATCTTCCAGCAAGGCTACATAAAAAGATGGAAGCAAGCTGAACCTGTTTTGCAAGCTTGAACATGGTTCACACTAAATGTTCCAGATTCATTGGACCTGTCAAATTTCTGGCTACTGCCCACATTTGTTAGGATGACAAAAAGAAATCTGCCATTAGTTTAGCACTTTTCCTTCCTACCAGCATGCCAGAAACATTTATTCTACCAGGAATGTGTGGCTAATACTGTTAACTGGCTCTGTGAAGGGGTCACAATGCTGACAGGGTTAGCAGGCCAGTGGCCTGAGGGCTGTGGCCTGGTGGGGCCTTTGGGTCACTGGAGAGCACTGGCCTTCCCCACAGCAGGCAGCCAAACTCAGGTTCCACCCAAGAGCGCAGGTCAATGTGTCTGAATTTTCAGGAAAAGCCAGAAATTAGTATCCTTTTTTGAAAATGTTTCTGATTTATAAATGTTTGCCTAAAGAAAAAAAAAATTAAAACTCAAAACTTTGCAGGCCAAACAAAACACATCTCTCTGGCCCTAATCCAGGCTGCAGATGGGCAATTTGAGGCTTCTGCTCTGTGACAGTGGGGCCAGCCAGTCACTCTGGTTCTTATGTCTTCCTCTATTACTGTAGGATGGAGCCACCACCTGGCTTGTTGGGGCGGAGGTTAGGAGGGGCTCTGCTTCAACTCCCAGCCCTGCTGCTTACCAGCTCTGAGATGTTGGGCAGGTAGCCAGTTAACCTTCTTAAGCATCAGTTTCCCTATCTGTAAAATGGGGATAACTGTGTTACTTATTTCCAAGATTTGTTGTGAGGACTGTATCAGAAAATATACACAAATGCCTAACACAAAGTTGGTGTTTAAGCAATAGGAACTGTTGTTTTTGTTCAATAAATAACAGGTGAAAACCTAAAAGGAAGTGTTAGTTATTTGTCACTGTTATGGGTAGTGGCTCACCAGCCAGGTCAGGAAGCCCTCGCCATGTTTCTGCAGCAATGGAGTCAGCAGGGCGAGATGATAGTGATTGATTCCTGGAGTCCTGGAATTCACTGTTCAGGAAGAACTGGTGCTGTGTCCCCAGCAGCCTCCTCTGGGCTTGTGTCAGGGGCAGGCCTGGCTGCTCTCCCACATCTCAGACCTGGCAGACCTGCAACTTCTGGGCAGCCCTTGCCTGTCACAGAGCCCTTCCCAGGATTGAGGGTGCTGAGAAGACAGAGGGAGAGTTTCCTGCATCTCCTTTGGGAGAGACAAGGGAGTGGGGCAGGCTGTGGCTCTTGGGGGAGTCCTGTGCAGCTTTGGCCTCCAGAGCCCTGTCGGTGCTTCTCATTTTGACGTGGATGTCACCGTCAAGGCCACTCCTGTATACAGCCCTTTGTTCTCAGTGGAAAGCGCCACCAGGCACACGTACGCCTGCTTTAGATGGCTTACGCATTCTTCCATGACCAGTTGAGGAGCCCCAGGGATGTTTTGTCATCAGAGGGAGTCAGCAAGTCCACAGTGGAGCTGGGGACTCACAGGAGCCAGTGCAGGAAGAATGCCAGGTTTCAGAGGGTATGTGTGACACCACCATGGGAAGGCCCGTCAGGAACTGGAGCACCACACCTGAGACAGGATTGAGCGCACAGTCAGCCTTACACGCTATGTCAACGCCTCCCCCTCGTCAGGGAATGAGATCTGCCCCAGCCAGAGAGGCCAGTGCCATGCCTTGTACTCAGGAGGTGTTGGGTCGATGTTTACTGAATTGAATTCCATTCTTGGGAGCCCTGTTTGTGCCACATCTGATGCTGGCAAATTATGTGTGTTCTCTGCCCCCTCCCACTATCCTTCCCGGTCCCTAACTGCCCCTGCTCTGTACCATCCTGATCCACATGCACACTGCAGCTTGACAGTTGCCTCAGCAAAGCTAGCCGTGGTGGTGCCAGGCGGACGTGAACGTGACGGTGATCCCAACAGTGTCGGGGCTCTACCTGGACAGTTCATCCACTCGCTCACTGTTCCCTCCTGCGGCAGCCATGCCTCTGTCCCTGGCAGAGCGGGCAGACAGTGCTGTGAGTGTAGCAGAAGGGACAGGGCAATGGGTCCTTGATAAGAATTAAGCTATGAAACTGGAAAGATGTTTAAAGAAGGGCAAGAGTTTCTCATTCGAGCCCAGTGTGGTGATGGAAATCTCCTGATTGTTGAGAGCCTTTCTTAATGTGGAAAATTTTTAAGTGCCTTTCTCCCTCTCTTGCAATTGGCCAGAAATCTTGCCCCTCGCCAGCCTGGTCTCCTTCCTCGGAATGTGCTTGAGTCATCAGTATCCCTTGGAGGCTGTTCCTCTGTAGCCCGTCCGTGGAGTGGTTGGGAGCAGGAGCTCTTGAAAACACCCACGTTTACCAGCCACGTAACTGTGGGAAAGTTCCTTCACTTCTTTATTAACCGATTTCCTCATCTTTACGATGGAGCTAGTACTAACTTGCATAGCTTTTACTAAGGCCAGTGCTGGGAGGTGAGGTCCGAACAAGCCTTCCTCGGAGGATTGTTGGGAGGATTAAACACAGGAATGCCTATGAAGCCCTTAGCACGTGCTCGCACCCGAAGGGGTTCAACAGATGCTGCCGTGACTGTATCCCGGGGCCTGGCTCTCGCCACTGCAGAGTAGCTGAGTGGTGTGTATTAGAGAGGGCTTGGACAAATAGGCAGTGTGGGCAGTGTGAATTTTTTTCTTTTGTCTCTGCCTGAAACCCAAATGAGGAGAGCTGGACAGAGTGGCCATATTCTCAGGATGGCAGTTTGAGAGGCCTGCCCTTCTCACACTGCTTGTTTTCAGTGTGAGCCAATTTCAGACTTGATTCACACTCAGAACCCCTCCGCAGCCAGCTGCCGGCCCAGAAGCAGGCCTGCCTCTCAGCAGAGGCCCAGAGATTGTGATGAGGCAGGAGGCGCTACCTGCCCTCCCGTCGGCCTCACGGACCGGCAGTGGAGCCCCGATTCTGAGAAGGCGCAGCTGGACTCTCCGCAGGGTCTGCTGCACTGACGGCCAAGCGCGAGCCCTTGGCCTTGAGAGCCAGAGCACACTGCCCCACCCGAACATCCTTAGAAAGGGGGATCGATGCGGAAGCCCACAAAGTGATTTTTGTGGACTCTCTTTTTTGGGGGCATGACCGCACCATTGTCGTTGTTAATGAGGAGCTTCCATCTGCTTCAGAAAGACTGGAATGGGAGGCCCAGAGCCATGGCAGGGCTATTTCAATCTGCCACACAGAGACTGGCATCCTTTCTGGGCCACATCCACCGCTGGGAAGGAAGACTGGCCGGGCTGCTTTTTCTGTGTCTCTCTGTGACTGTATTTCTCTGGGTCTGGCAAGATATGCCCTCACCTGGAATTCTCCCTTACTCTCTTTCAAAGGCCCAACAAAGGGGTGACGCAGAGGGAACCAGAAGCATGTGGCTCACGTCGTGCCATCAG
Organism: Cheirogaleus major; assembly: GCA_963574435.1. NCBI lineage: Eukaryota > Metazoa > Chordata > Mammalia > Primates > Cheirogaleidae > Cheirogaleus > Cheirogaleus major. The sequence continues at coordinate 26,938 of CAUYPO010085849.1, forward strand.
CAAGGGTCAGGGGCCTGGCAAAGTGCAGACTTGGCCCTCTTTGTGCAGTGAAAGTTGGCGTGGCAACTGACCGCTGCTGTTTCATTCGGGGGAGACATGAGTTACCCTGGAGAGGAATGTGTATTCAGACTTGCTTTTGGCAGACTCTACCCCAAGCGTTTCCCCCAGAGAGCGTGAGAAATCGTGATTTCCCTGAGGAGCCTCGTTTGGGGTGATCTGTACCTTTTGCCTTGAACTCTCCTCTGCAGGGAGCTAAGAAGGGCGCTTGTTTGTCTCTTTGTTTCATAACAAACGCTCACCTAAAATGGTCTACCATCTGGGGCAGTGCTCAGGAGGCTCTGTGGCAAATCTCAAAGCCATCGCCTGCGTGCATGCCAAGCAGCCTGAACCGGAGAACGAGGGATTCTTTTCATGCCTCTTTGTCTCTGCAGGTTGGTAGTGGTGTTTTGGTGTCCTTCCCTACCCAATCATGGGTAAGAAAGAGAAGAAAAACAAGTCCTCATTTAAAAAGAACAGGAAGGGAAAACCAAGGGCCTATGAAAAGCATTTTCCTAGGTGCCTAGGTCTGTAATCTAGTGAGAAAGAGGAGAGTGAAGTTCCCAATGTTTCTAGGGGTTTGGTGGAGGGGAAGGAGGAACAGACAGTGTTGAGAGCAGCTGATCCCTGAAATGCCTATAAGAGAAAGTTACTCCAGCCCGGCTCAGCTGCTGTAAAGTGGGGGAGAGAAGATACTGTCCTACAGGGTTGTTGCACTCAGAGCCCTCGGAAGGTATGCAACAACCCAGCCCCCGCTTTCAGATCAGCACGTCCATATGGCTGTGCAGTGCCCTGCTGCCATCCTTCCAAGCAGACTTCCAAGGGCTATGCAGCTTCACCGTAGTCATCAAGACTCCTGGTTGCTAAGAACAAAGATGTGCCCTAGAGTGACAGAAACACATTGGCTCCTCTGAGTTGCCTAGGGGTAGACTAGCTTCAGGCATGGCTGGATCCAGGTGTGTGCTACCCTGACTGACCAGGTAGGGGTCAGGGACTCACCCCTAGAACTTAGGCTAGGAGTGGGGAGAGTCCCCAAAGTATAAGGAAAGATGGTTCCCCAAAGGAAAGTTGAAATTCTGTCTCCCAAAAAAAGGGATAATGGAAGCTGGGCAAGCAAAACCGGCAGATGTCCACTATAGTCCCCATTTGTCATTTACAGAACTCATCCTCGTTTATAGCCATATCCTGCAGTGAGTTATCACCACTGAGAGTAGTGAGGGGGCCAGAAGGAACCCAGATAGGAGCCCTCCCACAGGCTGTCAGAGCCGCACCTGGTCTGCTTAGATGACAGAGCTTTTTGGATTTGTTGGCCTGGTATCAGAAAGGGAGATGTTTTAGTGACTTGGGTTTGTAAAAGCCTTGTCTGTGAGCTGTCAGCCAAAGACAACAGGCTCTGGTGGTCTTTCTTCTCTTTCCTGTGGTTCGTGAGAACACATCCAGAGGCTAATGAGCAGGGGACATAAATAATGAACAAACATACTGTAGACAGGAAGGCAGGAAATTTTTTTCCCCCAAAGACTGAACAAGATGAGCAGAGCTCTTCGGCCTCACTTGTGCGTTCTCCACAAGATATAACAAAAAAAGCTGTGCAAACTGCCCCCCAATGTATAATATTGTTCATATATTAGACATAATGTACTAAGAAGAATACTTCATTATGTCAGCAGCAGAAGAAAGGGCGATCTAGCAGCTGCTCTAATCAACAGATGGGAAACCAGAAACGTTACTTTAGATCTAGGCAGTAAAATTGATATCGAACCAATTTGCCTTACTCACATGGGCTTTCACTATGTTTAATGAAAGCTCATGTCTGTATATAGGCATTGTCAAAAGGCCTCAGGAGCCATAAAGCTCTCTGTCTTGTCTTTGCAATATAACCAATGAATGTTAACAGTTGGGTTTCAAATAACAGTTCTGGATCTTCCCAGAAGTAAACAGAGAGAGGTCAGCATGAGGCAGCTGTGTGTCCTGGCCCTTTAAAACTGTATGAGAACCAAGGTGTCAGTGTTAAGGGAAGTGGGGGACGATTCTGGTTACTGTCACTAAGAAGAAGGCACTAAGGGAGAAGACTATTTTGTACCCAAGGTGGAGCCAGGGTTGGCAGCCAGGGGTACAAGGTGAGGGATGGTGGGGAGAGATGTGTGTTTGCCCTGGGCCACAATTTAAAGGCTACCTGCCTTCACAGAAGGAAGGTATATGTAGAATCATCATTTTAGAGCTCAAGAGGTCCTCTAGGGGTGGGGAACCTGCAGCCTTGGGGCCACATGTGGCCTTCTGGATCCTTGAGTGCAGCTTTTTGACAGAATCCAAATTTTACAGAACAAATCCTGTTATGTGAAATTTGGATTCTGTCAAGGGGCCATACTCGGGGATCTGGAGGGCCACATGTGGCCTGGGGTCACAGGTTTCCATTCAACCAACATGTATTGATCATTCACTGTGTACCGGGCACTGCTTAGGACACTGTCGTCAGTGGACAAGACAGGCAAGCTCCCTGCCCTCGTGGAGCTCACATGGATATGTGGGGAAACAGACAGTTTACAAAAGTATATACGAGTGTATGTATCTGGTGTTGGTACGTGTTATGAAGGAAAATAAGGAAGGATAAAGGCACGGGATAATGGAGGGAAAGGGCTGGACCATACACATAGGAAGTGAGTCCAGAGTCCCAGTGACTTGTCCAAGCTTAGGCCAGCTGGTCAGTGGCAAAGCCAGGACTAGACCCCACATCTCCTGAGCAACAAAATTGGGATATAAGCTGCCACAGTAAATGGCAGTATTTTCCCAAAAACACAGGCATGGAAAGGACAGTGGCTGGACTCAGAGGTGTCCTGACAGGAGGCCGGCAGAGCTGCCTTGTAGGATTTCCTCTGTCGCCAAGGTGGAGCCCTAGGCCAAGGCCAATGATGCCAGCCTGAGAAGGGCTTCTTCTGCCGACCTTGCCTGGGGCTACAGTGCTGATTAATGGACAGTCTGCACAGGAACCTGGGTCTTCTGCCTCCAAAGTCCAGGGCACAATGTCTCCAATCCAAAGCCAAGGGTCCCAGGATTCAAACCAGCCACACCACCAAGAAGAAGAAAAGGAACAGAGTTTTAGAAGACAGTGCCCAAGCATCATTCTGCCGTGGAATGAGAGCTGGTGCATGCACACCTGCCACCTCCCCGGTGTCGTGAGCCTTGGAAAGGGCAGGGTCCTCGTTGTTTTCCAGATAATGGCAGCAGAGGCTCTGCACTGGAATCACGAGTCTTGGCCTTGCCCCCAGCTGTGTCTGGTGACAATTGGCAGCTGACATCTTTGCTTCTGGCCAGAGCTAGAATAAGCTACCCCTTATTAAAAATGGCATCTTTATAATAGATTTCTGCAAGTCACTGTCAACAGGACATACCCCTTGTTTTGTACCAGTCATTCCTCTGGGGGATTGATTTGCCTGTTACTATTATTTTAGAACTCTTTAGAATACCCTTTTATTCTATTAATATATTATTCTAATACCAAGTTTTAGAATATCAAGTTTTAAATATAGTATCAATTAGTAAGGGATCTTAGCTATTTTTTAAATAATTTTTCTCATACCATACAGCTTCACCCAACAATTAAACAGCTGGGTTTTTGATTGGGTCTTTCTCTCCTTTTGAAATCCCATTTGTGCTCATAGGCTTCACACAAGCCCAGCCCAGAGGTCACCTAGCCTATGTCCTGTCCTGTCCAGGTTTTGTAGCTTTCTGCCTCCCTTGGGAGAGGCAGCCTCGTCATCAGACAACGCCCCCCACCCCCACACCCACAGGTGAATCTGAAGCTGGGAAAGCTCTCATCTGTGAGCAACCCAAACGTCCCCGGCTAGGGGTTTTGGGTGAATGACTCATGTCTCATTCAGATGATGGGACACCAAGCAGCCAGTGAAAACCCAGGGTGATATGGAACCACATCGATGACCTCTTCCTGAAGTCTCCTCTAGTCAGGCTGGATTGAGTTTGGTGTCCTCCTCTGTGCTCCCACGGCTCTCCTACGAGACAGCGGCTCCAGAAGGCGGGCTCAGCCTCGTGGTTCAAGTCCACTGCTCTGTACCCGATGCCTGGCATGAAGAAGGCACTTAAAAGATGATTGTTAAAATGAACATCGAGTTCAGTGTAAAAAAAAATCTACAGTGTGATTCCATTTAAGGAAAAACAATACGCATATGGACTCCCAGGTAAAAGGACTGAAATATACACCAACATGTGGACGGTGGTTCCCTCCAGCTGGTGGGATGATAGCTGATTTTTTTCTTCTTCTTTTTTCTTAGCTGTGTGGGTTGGAATCCGTAAGTGTTCCAAGAACAGGCCTTTCAGTCAGGGCTGGAGAAGTCAGAGAAAGAGGAGGGAAAGCTGTCATTTAAAAGTGATCCATGAGTAGAGCAGAACCACTGGTGGGAGTCAAGATGGTTTGGGGAGGTACACGGATGAACGTTTTTTATTTTAATAGGTGCGCATTTGTTTGAATGTGTAGTTAAGAAAAGACGTAAGTAGTACATTAACCATATGTGATCTGGCCCGCTGCCCTCACTGACCTTGTCCCCCGCTCTCCCTGTCTCTCACTCCATTCTAGCCCTGCTGGCGCCTTGCCATTTCTCCAACATGCAAGGTGCCCCAGGACCTTTGCACTTGCTGCTCTCTCTGCCTGAAATGTTCTTCCTCATGTATATGCAAGGCCCACTCCTCATCACTCAAACCTTAGCTTCACATGTCACCTCCTAACTCTACCTCCCCATCAGTTTACCTGGTTTGTGTTTATTACTCTATAGTAGTTGTTTACTTATTTATTTTCTGTTTACTCCTGTTAAACTGTGAGTCCTCTAAAGACAGGGATTGTGACTGTCCTGCTCACCACAGTCTCCTGGGTGCCACGTGAACTGCACCTGGCACACAGTAGTCAGTTCTTTTGGATGACAGGAGGAAGCTATTGGTTGGGGATTGAAGGAGGCAATAATCCTGGGCAGGGGTCCCCAACCTTTTTGGTACCAGGAACCAGTTTCATGGATGACAATTTTTCCACAGATGGAGGGCGGGGAGAGGGGGAGGCAGAGCTCAGGCGGTGATGCAAGCAATAGGGAGTGTCTAAACACAAACAAAGCTTCACTTGCTGCCCTCCTGCTGTGCAGCCCGGTTCCTAAGTTTCATGGCAAGCAATTTTTCCATGCACGGGGTGTGGGTAGGGGGGTTGGAGGTAGAGCCTATGTGGCCCAGTTCCTAATAGGCCACGGACTGGTACCAGTCTGTGACCCAGGGTTTGGGGACTACAGATTGTGGGGATTGCTCTGGCTCTGCCAGTGGAGGAACCAGCCTTTATGCCTGGAGAAGACTGAAGCTTCTGACCTCCCATCAGGAGCCTCCAGGTTTCAGTGGCTCTGTGCTCTTGGAATTCCAGGAAATCAGAAATCAAGGCCCGAATGCAATTGCCTTGCAAAATGTATACATTCTACCTTTGCCCAGCTAGGAGTCTCTGAGCCAGTCATTCAAAACATGGATAATCTCTGGCCTCCCAGCACCCCATTCATTTGAGTCAAGGCGCTGCCACACCACGTAGGAGGGGGACCTGTGGCTTGGGAAATAAGACTAGTGGTCTAGCCCTGCTTTGGCACTGATTTGTCTGTGACTTTTAAATAATACTAGCAGCTGACATTTATTGGGCCCAACTGTGCACCAGACCCTCCTCACACATTAGTACTGCCAGTAGCCCTGGAGGGACAGAGTCATCATCCCCATTTTACAGAGAACAGACCTAGACCCAGGAAGGTTGGGAACTACCCACAGTCCACACTGTCAGTGAATCAGAGAGTCAGGGTGTGTCCAACTCTTAACAAGTGCTCAGTATATATTTGTGTAATGAATGGATGAATGAACAAACAAATGAATGAATGGTGCTCTCTAGGGGATTTGGGCTGCTACAGTTCCTAGAAACTTCTACCCGTCACCCATCCCCTTGCCCTGCCCACACCTTTTGCCCTCTGGACCAGTGTAGACCACTCTGCCTAGTCCTTACTCTCAATGACATCCCCTGAGTCAAGAAGCCAGGTCCCTCCTGCAGGTCAGTGCCACTGGTCACAAGGCTTCATTAAAGTGAAAGGAATACAAGAACAGAGTCAGAGCTCCAACAGGGAGGGGAAGAGGGAGAGGGGTTCAGGCAGGACTCTCTCAGCCGTTTCTGCTTGAGTGCCTTCCCTTTATTGTACCCACCTCCACACTGGTCTGCTGTTTCCTGCCGGTGCCTCTTATCCTGGCTGATGTTTGTGACATTTCCTGCATTGAGTTAGCCTGCTATTTATGCCTTCCCCAGGAGGCGTAAACAGCAAGGGGCTCAGGCCTATGCTAGTACCAGTTCCAGAGCAGCCTTCTTGACTCAGATCTCTGACTTCTGATTCCACCTGCCAGCATGTGAACTGCCTGCGTTCATTTAGTGCCCATTTCCCAAGCTCTCTGTGGGCCAGCTGGGGGCTCTGGAAGACATGAAGAGACCACACAGAGTGGCTCTCCAGGGTGCCATCTTTGTTTATGCTGTCCCCCGGTCTGGAGTGCTCTCCCTTCCGTGTCTGTCTAGCCAACTCCTGCTAAACTCTCAATGCCGGCCCTGCCCTCCTTCCTGCGCCTATTCTGTAGGTGCCACGGTTGTGTGCTCTTTCAGGTTGTATTTTTCTCTTGTCTCCATTATAATTTATATAACCATTTGTGAAATTACTTATTCAATATCGATCTCCCCTATTAGAATTCAAACTCCACGAGGGCAGGGATTTGTCTATCGGTTCACTCTTATATGCCCAGCTCTTGATACAGTGCATATAGTAGGTACCCAAATAAAATGAATTAGGAATGAATAAATGAAGGTGCTTACAGAATATCTCCCCCAAAGCCTCCAAATCATTGGGAGCTAGAGCTTTTAAGACAGAAGGTAAAAAAATTTTGTTTTGTAATTAATTAGATGATTTTCTCACTTAGTATCACCCATCACCTCCCCGCCCCCAGGGGAGCACCAAGGGAGATAAGAGGCCTATGACACAATAGAAAGCCTCTGGGGATTCTGTCCGTGCTCTGCCAAAAACTATACCTATAGGCAAGTCTCTTCTCTCTAAGTCAGTTCCCCACCTGGAAAATGACTATTTCTGGGTGGGCTCTCAGCAGGACCCTTTCTCTGGCCCAGGTTGGGGGCATTATGGTTGTAACATGATCTTTGTTAGCCCTAGGGTTGATTTGGCAGCTCAGCAGTGTCCCCCAATATTCCCTATGCCCCTTTGATCTACCATCCTTGGGGTGGTGACATCTAACTTCATGGTCACAAGATGGCTGCCATGGCTCCAGCATTTAATTCCTCACACAACCACATAAAAAGGCAGGAAGCCAGAGAATGGCTGGTGGGGGGGCAGCCATTTTGGGGAGAGGGAGAGAAGAAAGACAGGAAAGCTGTTCTCAAAGGCCTTTCTCTTTGGACCAGGAAGGAAAACTCTTTCCCAGAGTCATTTCTAGTCATCTCTCCTTTAATCTTACTGACTTAAACTAGATCACATGGCCACTCTTAGCTGCAAGGGAGGCAGGGAAGGAACTCTTCATGGTGAGAAGGGAATGGCTGTTGAGTGACAGCCAACGCAACTAACACATGTACCCTTCAATTGGCCTTGGCAGATGCCACTTGATGTTTTAACTTTCATGTTCTCAGCACCAGCCTTATTTTAGCATCTAGATTGACAGTCCCTGGAAGGCAAGGACCAGGCCTCATAGGCTTTGAATTCTGAAAATACCTGATACCAGGCTGAACCCACATGAGGCACGTCTGGAGATTCCTACTGATTAATGACTCTGCCCCTTTTCACTCAAGTCTTCTCTCCTGGTCAAATTCATTCCCATGTCAAATATCAAGTGTCTGTCTCCCATTGAAAATGATTTGTTGTTCTTTCAAATAACAAATGAACATTTTAAAAAATGAATCAGGCTGAGCAATGGTGGCTCACATGTGTAATCACACCACTTTGGGAGGCTGAGGTGGGAGGATTGCTTGAGGCCAGGAGTTCTAGACCAGTCTGAGCAACATAACAAGACTCCCATCTCTGTAAAATAGAAAAATGAGCCAGGTGAGGTGGTGTATACCTGTAGTCCCAGCTACTCTGGAGGCTGAGGTGGGGAGATTGCTTGAGCCCAGGAGTTTGAGGCTGCTTGAGGCTGCAGTGAGTCATCATATGACACCACTGCACTTGAGTATGGGCAATAGAGCAAGACCTCGTCTCACAAAAAAAGAAAAGGAAAGAAACAAAAAGACATATAAAGAAGAAAGTAAAAAAAAAAAAAAA